>JARYGA010036541.1:0-24861 GCA_030545235.1 Helianthus tuberosus | reverse complement strand
TTCATGACAGACTCGAATTCTCTACACAGTTCCTCGTTGGTTGACCCGAAGATGATATCGTCCACATAAATCTGAACCAGCATTACGTCTTCTCCGACTCTTTTGGTGAAGAGAGTCATGTCGATCGTTCCTCTGGTGTATCCACACTTCAAAAGATAAGTTGACAAAGTCTCGTACCAAGCACGTGGAGCTTGGTGAAGACCATAGAGGGCTTTGTCCAACTTGTAGTAGCGACCTGGAAAATGAGGATCTTCGAAACCCGGAGGCTGACACACGTAGACTTCTTCCTTTACCTTCCCATACAGAAAAGCGCTCTTTACGTCCATCTGAAAAACTTTGAAATTTCTGTATGACGCGTAAGCCAGGAATATTCTGATGGCCTCCAATCTTGCAACTGGAGCGAAAACCTCTTCGTAATCAATTCCTTCCTCCTGACGAAAACCCTGCACCACTAATCTGGCCTTGTTCTTGATTACTACTCCACGATCATCCATCTTGTTACGAAAGACCCATTTGGTACCAATCGGAAACTTTCCCTCAGGTAGATCTACTAACTCCCAGACCTTGAGTTTGCGAAATTGAGATAATTCTTCATGCATTGCCTGAACCCAGCTGGAGTCTAGAATCGCATCTTCAATGTCCCGTGGAACGGATTGTGAGAGAAACGCTGCATAGAGACCTTTATTGATGCTTGATGACTGACCACATGTACGCACTCCTTCTTCAACAGCACCTATGACGTTCTCAAGAGAATGATGACGATTAGTCTTGTATCCTGCATTTGTCTGTGACTCAATTTGCTGCGGGAGATTGGTGAAGTGTTCGTCCACGTAAATGACTGGAGGATCATCTTCTTGAGTTGGTTCATCCACGTTTGCCTGTGAAGAAGAAGCATCATTTTCTGGGGTGTTCTCAGGCGAAGTGTCACCAGTTGCTTCATCCACAGAGAGAAGTGGATCAGCAGAGAATGGAGTGAAACGGGTAGTAAACGGAGTTACACCAATATCTGATGGATCGAACAGAGGTTCAACTTGTTCGTCTTCAATGGGTTCTGTTGCTGGAATATCTTCTGGAATTTCGAAGGTGTTGAAAATCACACCCACGTCATAGAACCAATCGGGAGTACTTCCAGTGTTGGTGTAGTTTCCTTCTTGAAAATCAACATAGTATGATTCAATCACCATCTTTGTTCTTTTGTTGTAGACTCTGTAGGCTTTTTGAGTGGATGAATATCCCATGAAGTAGCATATATCACCCACTGCTTCGAACTTGATGATATTTCTTGAGTATTTAGAAGAGTGCACGAACATCCAAATGGTCTGAAAAAGTCAATAAGCGGCTTTCTTTTGAAGAGAAGTTCATATGCCGTTTTTTCGTGTGGTTTTACAATGAGAACCCTGTTCAGAACACAGCATGCTGTATTTACTGCTTCTGCCCAGAAGATGATTGGAAGCTTTGAGTCCACCAGCATGGTCCTTGCGGCCTCGATCAACGTTCTGTTCTTGCGTTCAGCGACTCCATTTTGTTGCGGAGTTCTGGCTGCACTGTATTGGAGATGAATTCCCTTCTCTGCACAGAAGGATATGAAGGTTTGATTTTTGAACTCGGAACCGTTATCACTTCTGATCGACTTCACTTTTAATTTGGTTACGTTTTCAATCAAGGGAATGAATGACTTGAGAATTTGAGCTGTCTCACTCTTTGCCTCAAGAAAATAGACCCATGAGAAATGAGAGAAATCATCTGTAATCACCAAACAGTAAGAACTTTTAGCAAGACTTTTAACACTAATTGGACCAAACAGATCCATATGCAACAACTGGAGAGGCGCAGCAATCGTGTTTACTGCTTTGGACTTATGCGATTTCTTGTGTTGCTTTCCCTGGGCGCATGCTATACATTTCTCAGAAAAAGGAAATTCTTTTATTGGAAGTCCTCTCACTAAGTTTAACTTAGAGAGTTTGTTCATATTTTTGAAATTTACATGCCCCAATCGCCTGTGCCAAAGCAGTGACTCCGATTCTGAAGCCTTTGAAATCAAACAAGTCAGGTTATCATTTGTCTTGGAATTTTTCATGTTGAGCACGTATGTGTTGTTTTGTCTAGGAGCAGTGAGCATGATCATTTCTGCAGGTACGACATATTCAGGCTTCAGAAACAAGCATTCCATGTCGTTGAAAAGCATGGATATTCCTTTATCACAGACTTTTGATACACTCATGAGATTGTAGCACAATTCTGGAACATAGTTGACGTTTTCCAAGGTGAGGGCCTCAGACACCACATCTCCTATTCCAACAATCTTCCCTCCCTTTTCGTCTCCAGCGAATGACACAAAATCACCATCAATAAAACAAAAGTTCTTCAGAAGCTCCTTCAAGCCTGTCATGTGTCTTGAACATCCGCTGTCGACGTGCCATATGTACTCCATGAGCATTCGAAGCATTTTTGGAGGTTTATTCTGAAATACAAGAATATATACAAATTAGATTGATTTGGGAACCCAGATTTGCTTCACTTTGGATCTATCATGGTTTTGTCCACGATATCTTCTTTTGCCTCCAAAAATAAGCTGTTGAATCAACCAGATTTTTAACAGATTTCTTAAGATAATCAAGTTGATCAGTGAAAATTCTTAACAAAATCATATTCTGGTTTAGAAAAAATCTTGGTTTTACAATGTTTCGCTGTATGTCCTAAATGACTACAGCGAAAACTTCGTTTATGTCTGGGTCTTTGGTGTTAGAAGATGATGTATGTGATGAGTGTCTTGAGCTTCCTGCTTTCTTCATTTTCTTGTCAACTCGACTTTCATCTTCTAAGCATTCTTCATCGCTGTCGAAATCTGATGAGCTTTCTGATGTTTGATATTCACTTGAATTTAGTTCTCCACTTGCTTCGTAACTTGAATCATTGCAGCTTTGATCTTCGCCTGAACTTTCTGAATCTTGGTCTTTAATTGTCTCAACACTTGAACCATCGAAAGCTTTCATCATTTGTTGATTGATCTTCACTGAAGGTCTTTGAGGTTTCTTCACTTGAAAATTCAGGACTTTCATCATCTGTTGTTCGATCTTCACTTGAAGTCTTCTTTTCATCTTCTGAGGCAGTAATGGTTGAGTCTTCATTGCAGTGATCTTTAGTGACGATCTTTTCTGAATCTGTCATACCTGTTCGACAAGGAATAAATTCTGGAATTTCCTCTGTGAGGAATTTTCCAAAGCTGTTCTTTTTCAATTCTGGCACAAATACAGGAGATTCACAAACAATTTTATCATCACAAAATGCGGAATTTAAATCATGACATTCAAACACGGCATGTTCACGATCACGGGTCTCAAATGTAGGCACATGCCCCTTACAGTCATCGCAAGATTTAAATTTAGGCACACGGCCATTACAGTCATCCGTCCTAATTAAATTATTACATTCATCCCGAATATTGTCTTTCTTAGAACAGTTCCAGGCGAACCAGTTAACAGTAGAATAACTGTCGCCTGAATAGCCTATTCCTATTTTTGAACCGCCGCAGTCTCCATCCTCATCGCACACATCTCTTTACACACAATTGGATCTGTATTACTTTTAGAAAAGTTAGCGGTTGTTTCGTTTCTCACAAAAATCGTTTTGTTCTACAGAGGCCTTTTCATTAATGAGATCATTTTCGGGATGAGGAGTTGGTATAGGCACATAGTTTTTTGCTATGTGAGGAAGAAAAAGTTTTCTTTCATTTCCTTGCCTATCCTTGTACCCGATCCCGTCTTTTACAAACGTTGGTCGCTGGCAGTTTTTGATGTCAGTAAAGGCCTTTTGACTGACATTCCATTTATCGATGATAATTTGCAATTTGTTCTTTTCGTTCAAAGCCTTTTCTAGTCTATCTGTGAGATCGTTAATGATAAAATCTTTTCTAATCACAAATTCTTTTAGAGTTTGCATTTCAGCTAAAGTTGAGTTCAACTTTCTCTGATATGCGGCCTCGTTCAGTTTAAGTTCGTTATTCATTTTAAGGTTTTGTCTTTTTGTCTCTCAAATTCTAGATTAAGAGACTTGTAATGTGCCACGACATCAACGCATGCTTGTGAGCATAACTTTACTTTAAAGTTATGTGGAATACTATTTACCAAGTCTTTGTCAGCCTTTTCTTTGGAGGATTCTGTTTTCATTGCTGCGGCTGAGGCTTTTTCTTTGTCTTTCTTCTGGTCAGATGCATCCTTAGGAATCTGCTCCTTAGCTTCTTCAGACTTCTTTTCTTTTTCAGGCTCCGGAGAGGTGAGATGCTTTTCAAACCCTTGTCAGAGATGTTGTCACCTTTTGGAATTCCAGCTGTCTGTTTCTCAAACTGCTTTGATGATGATCCACTTGAGATCTTTGCCATAAGAGCTTTGTTGACTTGTTCCTTGGCCTTCATCAATTTCCTCACTCCAATCATAATCTTCAACGACTAAGGCTTTTGGCGTGCTAGGAGACGCATTGTTTCTTGTTTTCTTCAACGGTGATTTGTTTTACAGCAGGAGTTGATTCGATGTTTCCTTCTTTCAACAAGGGGCAGTCACGCTTAAAGTGGCCCCAGATTCTTACAGTTGTAGCATCTTAGTTTGGATTTATCAAAGCCAGCTTTTCCAAGACCCAAACGCTTTCCTGTTTTGTCTTGAAATTTCTTTAATCTCAAAGTGATCATGGGCCATTTGCCATTTCAGATCCATTTCTTCCATGTCATCTGGGATCAACCTGATACATGTCTTCAGCAGTGAACATCTCCTTCTTCAATTCTCCAGACACCAAAGCTTCATAGCTGCTCAGAAACATGTTGAAGAGTGCCACGTTTTCAGTTGACACTTTCAATGCTTGAGTATCACCAACCATGATAGTCTTCTCACTAGGTTGTGGAGCTTTCGAAGCGCTTGCGGAAGCATTGCATAAATTAAGTCAGAAGCTTGTGGACTGATGCCACTGAAGTAAGAAATGCCACATTCTTCAATCCAGCAGAGGTTTGAGTTGACTTTGGTGGGTAACCAGCAGTGTTCTATCTCTCGTTTGTTGACATCCATTTCGAAGGCTCTTAGGGTGTTGATCAAGTCGGACAGAGTGACAGGATTTGGATTGTTGAGGAAATCCTTCTTGATCATCATGCATTGAAGACTCCATTCCTTAGGGAGTGAATCCAGCAGCTTCTTGATGGCAGCACGGTTTGTGACAGGATTTCCTGCCTTCTTCATTTTGGTCATCATATTCAGAAAGCGACTGATGTGATCGGACAGACTTTCTCGGACAGACTTTCTCCATGAACTCCACAGAACATGTCGTATTGCTTCTGCAACCATGTCTCTCTTACTTTCAATTAGCTCTTCATTTCCCTCATAGTACTCAATCAATGCATTCCAGAGTGCACTTGCAATTCGGTGTTCTTCAAACATGTTACAGTCATCAGTTGACAGAGCCATGGTTAAGGCTGCATGCGCATGGCGATCACGTTGGATTAGAGCCTTGTCTTCGTCAGTGAAGGTTGTGGGGTCAGGGTTAGCAACTACCACGTCATTACGAACAACCGTTGGAAATGTGGGGTCCAGCGGTGACTGAGACCCACAGATTGTAGTCCGTGTATTCGAAGAAACGACTGGATGCGAGTCTTCCAAGTGCTGAAGTCTTCAACCCCTTTCAACTATGGTGGCCTAGTAGTGGTTCCGGTCTCAAGTTCCGCTTGAGCAATTGGACTTAGTTGATTCAACGACATCTTGGCTTGAATTTGACAAAAAGAGAGCTGATCAGAGGCTAAATTCGCTGACAGCTCACTACAGGCCGGGTAACAGTATTAATTTCACTGATGATTTGAGAAGCACGAACAATTTTGCTGAAAATCTTCACCGATCTCCTATCTTCGCTGGTACACGATGATGTCCTGCACGAGCGAACAAGCTAATTCCGCTGATACAAGCAACACAAACGTTAGTTTTGACTAATTTCGCTGATTACTGTGATAAGAACGTTGTGGTTCAATATCACAGTTCTCGAAGTCGCCTTCGATAAATTCGCTACAGGGTCACTTGACACTATTATCGCCAATAATCAATAATTTCACTCGAATGATGATCGTGGAAATTAATGATCATGCGATGAGCTTCGAAAAGATTTCGCTATGTTCGCAATGTTCAACAATATTTTCGCTACCTTCAAAAATTAATTTCGCTATCTTCAAATATTGTTCGCTGTATTCATATTAATTTCGCTGGACAATGTTTTAACACTAACTAAAACCCTCTAATCACTCAAAAACAGCTCAAAAACCACCTTTTGATGCATCAAAATGTCCAAAATGACTCACTAATCATATATTAAAGCAAACCTATCGATTAAACACACAATCAATCCATTTTAAGTCCAAAAATTTGAAAACCTTGAAACTTTTGAAAAACCTTCAAAACTATGAAAAATCTCAACAAGAGCACTAAGGCTCTGATACCAAATTGTAGATCCCAATATCCATCCGGATCACAGTGGTTGGTTGTTTTAGCCCAAACACCTATTGATTAAGTGTTTGAACTATGAAAAGTTAAGAATGATCAAAGATGAAGGTGAAGCTAATGGATTAATGAATACAACAAGTGTTGTATTGAATCCAAACAAGAGTGTAAATCAGTAAAGCACCTTGGATATCAGATTAGAGCATAAGAACAATGATTGAATGTAAACAACACCAATATTCATTAAGAGAGCCAAAAGCTTGAAGTGGTTACAATACAAGGGCTATATATAGTGTTCCTGACTTGCCACAGAATTTATAAATTTGCTGGAATCTTAACTACACCAAGTCAGGATTACAACTTCTATAGAATTACAAAATAAGCCCCTATACCTATTAAATTAGCTACAAACCACTATAAAACTAATCCAACACAAGTATGAATGATCTCAAAAGTTTCCAACAGATCTATTCTGATCACAAGAACCTTCAACATCTATTTAATCAGAAGGACTTAAACATGAGACAGCGTCGATGGATGGAGACTCTGAATGACTATGATTGTGAAATCCGATACCATCCAGGCAAGGCGAATGTAGTCGCCGATGCTTTGAGCAGGAAGGAAAGGAGTTAAGCCCATTAGAATCAATGCAAGAGCATTGAATTGAAAAACAGCTTAAATGAAATATTGCTAGCCGCTCAGAAGGAAGTTGTATTAGAAGCTAACTATCCTAATGAAAAGTTGGGAGTCATGCAGAACAATTATCATATGGCTAAGGATGGAATCCTAAGATTGATATGGACGAATATGGGTTCCAATCTATGGAGGACTTCGGGATGTTATCCTTCAAGAATCCCACAGTTTCAAGTATTATGTTCATCCTGGAAGTGACAAGATGTACCAGGACTTAAAGGCAAATTACTGGTGGATAGATTTGAAGAAATCTATAGCCACTTATGTAGCCAAATGTCATGTGCTCAAGTTAAAGCGGAACATCAGAAGCCGTCAGGTTTTCTGCAACAGCCTGAACTTCCCACCTGGAAGTGGGAAATGGTAACTATGGATTTCATTACTAAGTTACCAAACACAAAGCGAGGAAATGACACTATTTGGGTTATAGTGGTATAGATTGACTAAGTCAGCCCACTTCTTACCTATTAAGGAAACACACAACTCAGATAAGTTAGCTCAGCTGTACGTGACGAGATTGTATCTCTACACGGAGTGCCAGTGTCTATCATCTCTGATAGGGATACGAGGTATACATCGCATTTCTGGAAAATACCTACACCTACACGATATTGGGCTTTAGGCCTAACCCACACATACCCTAGGTGTAAATACCTACACCTACACACTTACACCTCACAAACATACAAATCCTCTCCTTCTCCTCACTTAACTCTCTTTGCTCTCTTTCTCTAAGATGACTGACAACCGGCGGAGCCGGCCGGACGACTGCGGCGGTGTGTGCGGCTATCCGGCAAGAATTTTCCAGCCAAACCCACCTCTCCCACTAATTTGGACCTCCCCAACACGTTGGTGGTGGCCGTTTTCGAAGAATCAAAGCCGTTTGGTGGCTTTAAATATCTAAACTTGTAATAGTGTCATAATCTATGGGCAATTAGTTTGCCCAGTACCAATCCGTTGCGGGTCGGGGTGTGACAGATACCAGTCGGACGACCCTGGATTTTGTGGGTGTGATAGGTGGAGAATGAGATGTTGTGGATTAAACAAAACTCAAAGATAAATTTAGAGAAATGTGATATTTATTGATGTGATTTTCAACCATGCATGGCAATCTTGACCCAAACATTCGACTTCGCGTTGATATTGGGCCTTTAGAAAAACAATGGATTGTTTTGAGTCAAGTTAATCTCTAAGAGGTTAAGATGGGAATGACTTTAAAACTAGAATAAAAAGTGAATGGGTTAGAATGGAGAATTCTAAAACAAGAAGAAAAAGTAGGTTATGTGCTTATACCTAAAAATATATGAGGTTCTTCCATACACAACTCCATTAATTATTAAACTCCAACTCTGTCACTCCACCTCCACCGTGCTAGAGATTAAAATTGAGAAACTCCAACATAATTATTGTGCCAAGAGTAAACAAGCTATCTCATTCCCCAGTTTCCGATATCAGTTGACATGGTTATACTTTATACTATAATTGCCATTTATTTTAACCATGTGGCTAAATATGCAAGTATAAATAGTTTAATTAATTTTGTACATTGTCTTTTACCTTATTTTATATGGGAGATACTCCCTTAGTTTTTGTTTTCTAAGCGATGTGGGAAAAAAAATGAAGGATGTAAACCTTATCGAGCTAGCTCACGAGCTCACGAGCCGAGCCAGGCCAAGCTCGAGCTCGGCTCGTTTACAAACCGAGCCGAGCCGGCTCGTTTACAACCGAGCCAATTTCAAGCCGAGCTTTCTTCGAGTATTTTTCGAGCGAGTTTCGAGCGAGCTGCGAGCCACGGAGTTTTTTGAACACCCCTACTTTATAGACACAAATTCAACGGCGAGAATCAATAACGGATCTAGCATCCATGATAAGCAAATAATCGAACATATGCAATCTCAATTACGGTGGTATGCACATTCTTAATCTAGATTTGAGAATTGTCAATGTTTACATTATCTAAAATGGGTATCTATACCTTGTTTCTTGGAGATTAACCCATCTCGAATCGGGCCGGTCTTCTATCTTATAATATTAAGTTTCCAACGGTTAAATCTATCAGTTACGTTTGTTAGATTTCTGGGTTCTATCATAATGCAGTGGTATCTGAGTGTTCCTTACACGGCTCTTGCCAGCAACTGAGAGAAAACGGTCATTAATTAGCAATCAATTAACTTGCCATAAGTGTGACTTATATAACATGTAAATCAACGCCAAACATGAAACTACCTGTGCGTCAAACTGAACGGCTGAAGCATTTGTTGGTGAGCAACAAAAAATGCCACAACCACTTTGCAGAAGTTGCACAAGCTTAGTCTTATTCTTGGATGGTCAAGTGGAATTACTTCAGCATCCTCCAACCCATTTATGACCATCCCTCTGTGTGTCCATGAATATGTAAAATCTTTCTTACGCATTTCATACCCAGAAACTTTGTTAGCTACTTGGTTTTTATCCAGCAAGATTCTTGTAAATAAGGTGGTGTCTAATGACAATAAACGTTCATCAGTGGATCTGATTCAAATAAATATGAGACACCGATCCCAGAAAAGATAAATAGCACATTAATCTTTATGTTTTCTTTTAAGAAATTTGCCAACAAAAAAAATTGCATTTATGATTATAAAAAGATTCTATGTATAGATATATCATCCACCACTCACATGTATAGACGTAAGTATATACAAAAAAAATACATCACCACACATATGCTCCCTGGTTTATATCCAAGTTTAATAGATGTGTTTTACAAAAGTACAAAAACTGAGTAATAAAATGAAAACACAAAGATATCTTGGTAAATTCGTTATGCTTACAGAAACCTGACTCTTAAATATTAATTGTTAATAATACAACACTCTTAGTTAAATCAAGTAAGGACTAAAAAAATAACTGTAACTTCAAATATTCTTTTGTACATCTCTAGAATTACCAAGGATTGGTGATTTTGGCAACCCCGTCTTGCAAAAGGACATTGAAGCTCTGTTCAAGCTTTTCAAATGTAATTTGCTCTTCCCATCCAATAACGTCTTTGAAACAACAGAAAAAATCATGCACCTCAAGAAGGTTACCTACTGCATGAGAAGACAGCCTTGAGCTAAGTAAACCTCCTTGAGGGAATGATTGCTTTTCGAACACACTCTCTTCGATGAGCTAAGTAAACCATCTCGGCACTATGTGTGTCTGAATATGGAAATCCCCAGTATAATCTTCATAGATAAAATGTTGCTTACACAACTCTTGCCAGCAACTGAGAAAAAATTAACTAGCAATCAATTAACTTGCTATAAGTAGTGGTTCACGATCTTCATGATGGCATGGCTTTATTGGAGCGGGTGATGCGATTACTTTGATGTTTGTAATCAAGAATTTCTTGGTCTTATATAGTTTTCTTTGATGGACGACTCCCGCTAGTTTAGCAGACAACAAACGATTTATGTAATTTATCTATAAGATACCTCTAACCAAGAACACATTAATAAGTTGCCACAATAGGCAAAAGTTACATCCTAGCTAATGCATGAAGCATGAAGAGAATAAATTACATTTGATATACAACACCAAATAAGATACCGATATTTGCAGCTCCAAATAAATCAATTTAGCAAGAATGTGAATATAGTGAGAACGTCAGGACCCAGCCACTTGTATGGTATTCAAAACACTCAGAGTAAGGGCGGCCGTTGTGGATGTTTTCGCAGCGACTGAAACAATCTGCAATGCAATAATGAATAAATTTTCAAGATGGGTCACAACAGATTGTTTTAAACAATAAAGACAAATCATACCTCGTATATTATTGTAGCAGATTTAACAAACACACACCACGCAGACCTCCATTTGGGGCTTTCCATTGAACATCTTCTAGCTCCGCCAGGTAATGCAGCTTCCATATCCAATACGTCCATCATCAGCCGCCTTATCATATGATGAGGGTTCCCCCAAAGTGGCTCTGACAATGACTCGGTGACAGTAAAGCTGCTACCAACCTCATGTTTGATTTTACAAGTAGAATTCTTGTGGTGTTCAAATTCAACACTCGTGAAGAATTGTTTCATGGCATTTGACACAATGGTGTTGAGATGGAGAAATGGGCCCCAGACAATCACACCTGTATCAATTCACCATGTCTTTCCTCTCGACTTCTTTGCAGAGTTGGTTGCATCTGACTCCATACAAATACCGTATCGGGGACTCAATCAACATGGTTGCATTTGTAGCAAGACAATTACGAGAAGGGAGATTGTTCAAGCTTGTTGAACAAACCGTCTCTCCCCCACATTGACTCACTCCTTCCAGTGCGTTGACCACTTCGTAACATTGTGTTTTGCCATAGCAATATAGAATCTCTTAAGCTACCTGAGCATCCAAATCAACGCGTGCAACATTTGTGGGTGAGCTACAAAAGGACGCTACAATCACTTTGCAGACAGTGAATGAGTTCAATCGTATTGCTGTCAGTAATCTTTACGGAAGTCCGCCTCGCGTTAGCAAGTAAGCAATTATATATTTCCGAAACTGGTCTTCCTGAGTTTTACTTGCTAGCCATTTTGACCCTAGTTTTGAGTTTACGACCGAAGGTGGTCTACCTGAGTTTTACTTACTAGCTCGGGAAACAGTTTACTGTGGACCAGAACACCGTCTCTTCGATGAGCTAAGCAAACCATCTCGGCCACTATGTGTGTTTGAATATGGAAATCCCCAGTATAATCTTCTAAGATATAATGTTCCTTACACGGCTCTTGCCTGAGAAAAAACGGACATTAACTAGCAATCAATTAACTTGCCAATTAACTTGCTACAAGTGCGACTCAATAACATGTAAATCAACGCCAAACATGAAACTACCTGTGCATCCAACTCAACGGCTGAAGCATTTGTAGGTGAGCAACACAAAGTGCCACAACCACTTTGCAGACAGTGCATGAGCTTAGTCTTATTCTTGGATGGTCAATTGGAATTACTTTAGCATCCTCCAACCCATCTATGACCATCCCTCAATGTGTCCTTGAATATGTAAATCCCCAGTGTAATCTTCATACGCAGCCGTTACTCATAAGCTTTTTTAGCTACTTAGTGTTGATCCAGAAGATTCTTCTGAATAAGGTTGGTGTCTAATGACTTGTCAAGTAGAAACCTGAGCAAGAAAAATTCTGCATAAAAACAATGAAACGTTCTTCAGTGGATCTGATTCAAATAAATATTTCATACTCCGATCCCAGGAAAGATAAATAGCACATCAATCTTTATGTTTTCTTTTAAGAAATTTGCCAACAAAGAAAGATTGCATTTATGATTATACAGATTCAATGTATAGATATCTCATCGACCACTCATATGTATATATACAAAGAAATATCACCCACCACTCAAATGTTCCCTGGGCTTACATCCTAATTTAATAGATGTGTTTTACAAAAGTAGAAAACTTGAGTTAAGAAAAAATGAAAACACAATTAAGATGTTATGGTAAATTCGTTATGCTTACATAGATTATTATAGTAATTAGAGAGTATAGCTTCTTTTCTACAGAAACCAGACTCTTAATTGTTAACAAACAACGCTCAGTTAAATCAAGTAAGCACTAAAAACATAACTGTAACTTCAAATAAATTTTTTGTACATCTCCAGATCCTTTTGTTCTCTAGATAAACATTCAAATCCGCAAATAAACCCTTTCAAGATCAGAAGGAACCAGAAAACGAAACAAACATGTAATTACCTTAAACTAACGTTATGGCACGCAAAGGAGAGTCGTGTTTTCCAGAACGATTCGCCGGAAATGATGTCAACATCTTGAAAGCGGTGTGGTATTTCAGATGGTTGGTCGAGTTGAGAGGGGGAGATGACAGGAGTATGTTCGTGCAGCTAGGGTTTCTAATGTGCTACACGGCGCTATATATGTATTCGACAGAAGGTAACACGTATATATAGAGTGATGAATAATTCCAAAGAAAATAAAAGGCTCATTCTATTTACACCCCCTCTTTTTTTACTAATTACACCCCCTTATAAAAATATCACATCCATCAATCACTTACTTTTGTTTTTAGTCTTTTTTGTCCTTTTGTTGTCTTTTTTTTATTCTTTTATTTAATTATTAGTTATTTATTATTTGTTTATTATTTATTTAGTTAGTATTATTATTATTATCATTATATTATTATTATTATTTTATATTATATTAGTAGTAGTAGATAATGATATATTATTTATTATTAGTTTTTTATTATTATAATTTATCAAATATATTTATAGTTGTAACAAAATCTATATAAAAATAAGTACTTTTTTACAAAATTATTATTATTTAATAATTTACATACCGAGGTTTAATCTATACACCCCCAAATGTAGCAGGTTGGGCTATCCAAGAATTATACATATTTTGACGTGATTCAAATATATTCTCCCAGCAGCTGCATCATTTTCTCTCGATAATTTCCATAGGTTGGTTGTGCCGGCAATTGGATGCTCTCCTTGCAATTCTACCATTATAAAATGGTTACCATTCACGTGTGCAATTGTAATTATTATTTTTTTCTGGGAACCGGTGAGGGCCTCTCCAAAGCGAAAACAAGTCGAACTGTTTTCTTTTTTCTTGAGACAAAAAATGAACGATTACATTAAATTTGTTCGCAATCAAGAATCCTGTCTCTGGCATAATCATCCAGTGTTTTTCTGGTGCAACCCCTGATCCTGACCAATCCAAGGACGTTAACACATCTTCAAATGAGCCTAAGAAAGCCTTAGTGTACTTATTTCTAAACTCGAGTAGCTCTTCCATCAGTAACCTCCGGATAAATAACCATTCATCTTCACCGTACCCGAGAGCAGAAGCTGTCGCCCGAAACCCACAATTTCCATCACCTAACACGTTATGTATGCGTGTAACATACGCATGGAAGATTTTTGGAATTAGATGAATATAGTTGTGTATCACCTGTGATGCTTGATCTTGGTTCAACCCCATGAAGTCATAGCCTGGCGCACTTGTAGAGTTGGCGAAAGAACTTTGTCCGACAATATCTTGGTTCAACCCCATGAAATCATATCCCGGTGTGTTTAAAAGGTTGGCAAAAAAAACCTTGTCCGTCTGTATCTTGTGTCCATGAACGGACTTGGTTCACCAGGAACTTGGCAGTTTACAAATGGACTGGCGTAGTAGCCCATATTATCATCATAGTCCTTGAATGGTTTTTTTCCGTAAATATCTTGATTTATGAACGGACTTGTTTCACCAGGCACTTGATAGTTCACGTCTGGACTGATGTAACCAACATAATCATTATGGTCCCTTAATGAACTTTCTGTAGCAGCCTCTAGATACCCGAATGAACTATGTCTCCAAGGCTCTTGAGTGTAATCATGATCTTGGGAGTTCACAAATGAACTATGCCTTGCAGGTTCTTGAGTGTAATCCTGCTCTTGATAGTTCGTAAATGAACTGTGCCTTGCAGGCTCTTGAGTGTAATCATGATCTTGGGAGTTCCCAAAAGGACTGTGCCTTGGAGGCTTCTGAGAGTAGCTTCGTTGAAGGGGCGGTTTAGCAATTGCAGGGTTCGGTATTTTTTGTTGTTTGGATTTTGTAGTTGGTCGTCCACGAGTATTTTTTTTAACATCAGGTTCTTCAACAAAAGGTATACTTAGATTGGTTAATGCTTTTAACTTTTGTAGTAAACTTTTCTTTCCAGGCTTGGATCGATTATCGAAGGCTTTTTTAAAACTTTCCAACTCGACGTCACAAGTAATATCCTCACAATATACTGGTAACTCGAGTTTCCTCCAAAATTCATCGACCGAATCTAAAGGAATAGATTGACCTGCATTAAAGCATAAGTTGTAAGCTTTTAAATATTACCAAGCACATCGACCGAATCTTAGTTTAATACACTGACCTGCTTTCTTATACTTTGAGATTTCACAAGCACATGGTAATCCATAACACTTACGAACTTGACAACGACAATGTGAACGCTTTAAATGACGCTGCTATTATTATATCAAGTGCTTCATGAGAAACAGAGCCATGTAATAGCTTCAACATTGGTAGGTTGTGTTTATGCATTAGAACAGTTCTACTTTTTTCGAAGCTCAACTATTGTATATTGCGAGTTCTACTTTTTCGAAGCTATCTTTAACTATTGCATTGTATGTGGCATCCATAAGCAACACATGTGGAAAATCAAGGAAGTACTTGTATGATATTTTAGGAACAAAGAATAAGTCTTCCAACTTGTTTGAAACTCTATTGGTAGAAATTTCAAAAGTATACCATTTATCATTTAAAAGAGACATTAGCACCTCCATCAAAGATTTCCTTTTATGATCCGTTGCTCGAATTTTATCACGTGCGTTATATATGTTTTTAATTGTAGAGACATTATTTTCATCACGCTCCTTCATAACACCTAAAATATCTTTTGGGAACACACCCTTCCCCGTCAACGCTGCCACCAATTGGTGTTCATTAGGTGTCAATCGTTTGAAGATTGGGTGTCCGTCCATATATTCTCCGGGTGGATGATTATGTTCACCAGGTTTTACTTTTAACGTCCAAGAACCATTATCTTTTGAAAATTTTCCTACCATTTCAAACGGGCAATTTATCTTTCTAGTGCCGGTCTCTCTACTTGAATCTTTAACTGATTTATACACACCACCACGATCACACATAAGTACAACTTTAGACACGTAGCCATTTTTCGCTTTCGATCTTTTAGTCACAATAGCGTAACCAAGACTACGTCCGGTGTTTCTAACCCATTCCATCAACTCTTCACGAGACTTGAACACCTAAAAGTGAACTAATATTAGTTACAAAATATTAGGTGAACAAGCTTGAGTAGTTACAAAATATATATTATCCAAATGGCGCATTTAAACTATACAGCATAATTATTTTCCAAACAAACTCATTTAAACTAAAACAAGACCCTTAACCTAGCTAGATTATATAACTAAGTTGAAACTTGAAACATGGGAATTAAAAACTATACCTGATCTGTTGAAAATCCAGACATCTCTTTAACTTTTCTGAATGCTATGATGAAGCATAAGTAGATCACTCTTTGAACAAGTAAATTTATGCAGCTCTTTGAATAGCTTTCTCGAGTATATCTTAAAGAAACTGAAGTGAATGCACCGATAATATGAGAATTATGAAACTGAAGTGAATGCACCGATAAGCTTGAGTAGTTACAAAAATTATGCAACTCTTTGCAATTCTTTGAATTAGTTTTGGTGGAAATGCACCAATAATATGACCTAAAGACAACAAATTACTTGCACCAATAATATGACCTACGCATGATTGTTTCTTTGAATTAGTTTCGTTGCCATCATTTTCATTATTATATTATGCTACTATAAAATTACCATATGCTTTCTAGAATTTTCTTTCCTTTGTTATGTGATAATATTTATATATTTACATGTCATTTTCACTGTCGGAAATAAATATAATTGCGATGTGATTTGTGTAGTAATTAATTATGTAAGTGGTAGTTAATGTGAGATCTTGGTGATAAATGGTGAATCACAAAGTGATAGTATATTTATTTAAAAAAAAATCTAGGAATTGTAATTTTTTTTTTGAAAGATTAACTTCATTAAAAAAACGGCCTAACTCATTGTTTGCGCCGACAATTGGATGCTCTCCTTTTTACCTAAAAAGGTAAAAAAATAAAAAGATGTCTAGCATAAAAAAACTAAAAAGGTAAAAAAAAAAAAAAGTTTAAGGCTTAAGTAATAATAATAATAATAATTCATTACTAATAGTAAATAATAATAATAATAACAAAAAGACAATAAAATATAATAAAAAAAGACAACAAAAAGACAAAAAAGACTAAAAACAAAAAACAAATGATCGATGGATGTGATGTTTTTGATAGGGGGGGTGTAATTAGTAAATAGGGGGGTGTAAATAGTATCACCCAAATAAAAACGATAACACTAATAAAATATCGTTAAATATTATTTATAAAAATAAATAAAATATCATTAAATATTATTTATTTATAAAAATAAAAACAATAACTAAATAAAATGAATTTTAATATAGTTCTTTCTTATATAATTTATTACAACTATAATATAATATTTATCCATTATATATGTTTAATATAAGTAGTATTAAGCACCCCCGCGTCGCGGCCGGGGCGAGCACTTATGCCATACTACTGTCAGCGACCACCGACACTGAAGTTGCGGTGTTAATGCGAAGAAATTAAACCGAAACGTAAAACATAGAATAAAATAACTAAGTTGATCTAGGACTCGCGTGTTACCATAAACCCATGTCTATTTTTTCCCGTTTGACAGGTTCATCGTAATCTATATATAATATATATCATTACCAATATACAAACAATAATGCATACATTACAACAACTATTGCATCAATATGTTGCAAATTATATTTATACAAGATTTTGGCTAAATTAATTAAATTTTTATAAATAATAATAATTTACAAATAAAACAACACAACTTTGAATGGATCAAACCGATTGAATGTGGTAAGATAATGAAACTATTATTTGATTAGGGTACAACCACTTAAGCACAATTTACAACCATACATGCATACAAAACAGATTGAATTTGGAAGGGTAATGAAACCATTATTTGATTAAGATACAACCACTTAAGCACAACTTACAACCAATATTTGATTAAGGTACAACCACTTAAGCACAACTTACAACCAAACAGTTAAGCACAACTTACAACAAATATTTGATTAAGATACAACTATTTAAGCTCAACTTACAACCAAACACTTAAGCACAACTTACAACAAATATTTGATTAAGGTACAACTATTTAAGCTCAACTTACAACCAAACATGCATATAAATGTTTCAAATTAATAGTATATAAATTTGCTATAACTATAATATAATATCTGTAGGTCCACCCGGAGGATCGAGTACAACCTAATCTCTGTTTTCCGACAAACCCGAGAGTGCGGAATCCAAACGGGTAAGTTAAACCAAGTTAAGAACACGCAAGACACACAGATTCAACGATTAACACTCAATGTATTAATGCTTGAAATGGTTACAGTACAATGTTTAGAAATACTCTCTGTAAACTCTCAGTGTGTGTGTGTGTGTTCTCTCTCAAATATATTCAGACCACCCACTTTGTTTGCCTTCTATCTGTTGCTTATATATGCTGCAGGTCGACAAACTACCTGCAGCGGCGAAGGTTATCGACGAAGTACCTGGACCGACGAAGTATAAGGATTCTTCGTCGTAAGCTTTTGACGAACCCCAAGGTTCTTCGGCACTCATCAACCGCGATGAAGAAGGAGTTCTTCGTCACCTCCCCATATGGACGAAGCATATTCTTCATCATGCATGGGTTCTTCGTCCCTGAGGTTTTTCGTGAACCTCAATGTGATTAGGTTCTTCGTCATGCAGTGATGCAGAACAGCAATAGTTAGCAGCAATAAGACATATAGTTCAGCAACAAGCAGAATATGCAGAACCTGCAGACACAGTCAAGATCGCAACGAGACTTGATGGAGGATCTCGAGTCTCGGTCTGCATTTCGTAGCGTGGTCGAACCGAGTCGAGCCGCATCCACACACAAATGCATCAACAAACTCCCCCTTGGATGCTGCTCATGAGGGTTCGACCTTTACATGTCTTTCATGTCGGGGGATCTTCAAAGTCTTCACGCGTCGTAAGTAGAAAGTGTATCAACAAACTCCACCTTTTATTTAGGAAGTGTGTTAACAAACTCCCCCTTAAAATAAACTCTCCCTTGAGTTATGCTCGTGAAACTGTTGATCTTCAATTCTTTAGATCCTTGTGGCATTGATGAGAGGTCAGCGGAAACTCGATCATCTTTATCTTTTGAGTGCCTCCACGTCGTGTCTTCATTCCAAAGCTTGTTATCGAACACGTTCTCTTTGCCTTTAGGTGGTTTGGTTGTAGCATCTGCACATACAAGAAAGCTAAACGCGTAATGAGAACAAACGCTTGGAATATAGTTAACATAAATAAACGACACACATGTGACCATTTTTCAATCAAGTACCGTCCGACAGTTTGAAAGTTTAACAAATTGTTCAATTTTGGTTTTTAACTTTCAAAACTTGCAAATTTCGACCGTTTATGAAGATTCAATCGTTTTGGTTTTCGTTCAGATTTCAGGTGTCGAAGACTCGAGTTCCAACATCGGGTAATCAAAAGAAATTAGAAATAAAATCTTTTTGGCTTTTATAAAGTTTATATTAAAACACACCTAAAATCTTTTTGATAATTTTTGAATATGTGAAATATAAAGACGGAAAGCAGTAAATAAATATATACAGAGATGCAGAAACTGAAAGCATTTAATAAATATTTACAGACAATCTTTTTGCGAGTTTCGAGGGTAAGAGAATCATATCAGTGTACGGTCACGTCAAAACGCTCTTGTTGTTCAGTTAGTTAATATTTAGATAAGCATCCTATAACGATTATCGGTATTGTTGTCCACTTAAGCTCAACTTATCATATGTAATCGCGGCGAGGGGATACGATTAAGGTATGATTTATACTTACCGACCGGTGTTCATCCACACACGACACATTCCCGTATCGAGGTATGCACGAGGATTTCATCTTACTGGTGAGTATGCCGTTTATCATCTGTTTTGACGTATAAAAAGATGTGGGATACTCACTTATTTTGGATTGAAAACAAGCCCTATGTGATAGAATCACTTATTGATGAGGAACTTGATTTTCAGATGCATGAGGGCACAGGAGCAAGTCCGTGAACAGGTTAGTACCAACGTACAGACAAAGAGACGAACTTGACTCCCGCACGAAGGCTGTGATATATTATCACTTATTTTGTGGACATGTGATTGTTGATCACTTATTGAGGTCGTATGCAATATGTACACGTATGTATGGTATCATGGAACATCTAGACTTCGTCTCCGTTATTTTTCGGTAAAAGAAACAACCATGATACCCAGATGATAAACAGCATAAAGACCACATATCTCAGAACCTCGGCAATCTATCAAACGAAATTTCGGTACCAAGACCATATGCTAATGAGTGGTTCCCACACAATCTTTAGTCGATTTAGGTTTATATCACCCTGCACACTTTAAAATGATTGTGAGCCTACCGATACATCTTATATAGAGCTGCTTATCGTTTTTCATTTTAGGTTTAAAGAGGTTTGGATAGACCACTGATGTACTATCATTTTCTCTTTTTCTCGCCAGGAAACTCATTTTTGTTTTTCTATTGTTTTTGTGTTTTTGAAATTTTTCGATGTTTTTGAATTTTCAAATTTGGACTTACTCCCCCTAAAATGTAAAAACTATGATAAATTAAAAACACAAAGATATTTACAAAAACGATTTTCTGATGTCGGTTTTACTCTTGCTTGACCTTAATGCCGTTTTCCAATAATAAAAAGTCAAATCGTGATTTGTCAAATGCTTAGGTAAAAAGGTCGGCACGTTGGTCATCGGTGTTGACCTTAACAACATCGATAAGCCTTTTATCAAAGTAATCACGTATGAAGGGATACTTAATTTCGATGTGTTTGGTCTTTGAATGCTGCACAGGATTTCTAGTGATCTGTAAGGCAGCAGAATTATCAACGAAAATAGGAGTAGATAGGAATTCAAAACCATAGTCGCGCATTTGTTGTTGAATCCACAGGACTTGGGAGCAACAACTTGAGGCCGCAATGTATTCAGCTTCACATGTTGATGTAGCGACACAAGTCTGCTTCTTGCACTGCCATGTGACTAGGCGATTTCCTAAAAACTGACATCCAGCCGTTGTGGATTTGCCGTCGATTTTGCATCCGCCAAAATCAGAATCACTGAACATGATCAAGTCAAAGCTATCATCCCTAGGGTACCATAGACCGGTGTCCGGGTAACCCTTCAAATAGCGGAAAATCCTTTTTACAGCTGCAAGATGTAAGGCCTTCGGGTTGACTTGATATCTGGCAAGCAGGCACGTAGGATACATTATGTCTGGTCTTGATGCTGTGAGGTACATTAGAGATCCAATCATTGCGCGATAATATGAAGAGTTAATGCTTTCACCCTTCAGATCCGGAGTAATCCCGTGATTCTGCGGAAGTGGGGTACCAATGGGCGTTGCATCAGACATCTGGAACCGGCTCAAGATGTCACCAACATATTTAGTCTGATGGATGAATATCCCAGACTCTGTTTGTTGAACTTGTAGGCCCAAAAATAAATTCATTTCCCCCATTGCGCTCATCTCGAATTTTTCTTGCATAACACGCTCGAATTGCCTGCACAAAACATCGTTAGTTGAACCAAATATGATATCATCAACGTATATCTGTACCAATAGAAGATCTCCATCCAGTTCTTTGATGAAAAGAGTGCAATCGATAAGACCTCTACGAAATCCATTCTCCAGCAGATAATTAGATAAGGTTGCATACCAAGCTCGTGGTGCTTGATGTAGACCATAGAGAGCTTTGTTCAGCAACCAAACCCGATCAGGGTGAATAGGATCTTCAAAACCTAGAGGCTGTTCGACGTACACCTCTTCTTCAACCACACCATGTAAGAATGCACTTTTCACGTCCATCTGGCATACCTTGAATCCCTTGAAGGAAGCATAGGCTAGAAAAATCCGAATAGCTTCAAGACGTGCAACCGGTGCATAAACTTCGTTGTAGTCGATCCCTTCAATCTGACGAAATCCTTGAACAACTAATCTCGCCTTGTTTCGAATGACTACTCCACGGTCATCCTTTTTGCACTTATAAACCCAACGGGTACCAATCTTCTTGTAATCTTCAGGTTTGTCAACGAGTTTCCAGACACCTAGCTTCTGGAATTGCTGCAGTTCTTCCTGCATAGCTTCCACCCAAGAATTATCTTTCAAAGCTTCTTTCCAAGATTTTGGTTCTTCTTGTGAAACATAACACGCGAAGGACCAGTCATTCTGCAAACCCGATTCCCGAATAGCTGCATACAAGCCCGCATTGTTGTTGTTTCGCAACTGGTTTCTCATTTGTACGCTACTTTGTACATTACCGATGATGTTTTGTTGAGGATGGGTATTGTGAATTCTTGTTTCTGAATTATCTGGAACTGGAATATTTGTACCCAGATTATTGAAATTAAGATCAACAAACAAGTCAATACCCTGAACTGAAGAAGAGGATGATGCAGTAGTTTCAGCTGTTTTAGGGGCGTCCACTGGAGGTGTAGCCTCTGAAGTACCATGAATAGCTTCTTGGTCTACTGCAACTTCTTCAATATTGATCAAATTGAAAAAGTCATCGTACTCAAACATCCAAGGCTGACCAGGACATTTGACTGGCAATGTGTGCCTTTGTACTCTAAATTCAGACCATTTCTCGACCCTTTTTGTCTCTAGATTCCAGACTCTTAAGTTAGGGGTGGCATACCCAAGAAAGTATCCTTCAATTGTTTTTGCCCCAAACTTTCCATTCGAATCGATCATTGTGCAAGGAGCTCCAAACGGTTCAAGATATTTTAAGTCTGGTTTCCGTTTGTGAAGAAGCTCAAAGAAGGTCTTGTTGTGCCTTTTAACTGTAAGGACTCGGTTCATTGTATAACAAGCAGAGGCCACAGCTTCACTCCGGAATGGAATGGGCAACTGGGACTCTACCAACATAGTCCTAGCATTTTCGATCAATGTACGGTTCTTACGCTCAGCGACGCCATTCTGTTGAGGAATGTAACTTGCACTAAATTTCTGAAGAATACCTTTGGATCTACAAAACTCCTCCATGGCATGATTCTTAAATTCAGTTCCATTGTCGCTGCGTATCCGTCTAACTTTCAAAGTATACAAATTCTCAATCGTTGTGATCAAGTTTTTGATAATTTGGAAAGTATCACTCTTGTGTGCCATGAATGCCACCCAAGAAAATCTTGAATAATCATCAGTCACCACGAGGCAGTACTGATCATTCCTGATGCTTTTATGCTTGATAGGACCGAACAAATCCATGTGCAAACGTTCAAGCGGAACTGCCACGGTGTTGATCTTCTTTGTAGGGTGCGACTTCGTTCGTTGCTTCCCTTTTTGGCATGAAACACAGACTTCTTGAAGATGGAAATTTTTAAGAGGAACACCAGTCACTAATTCATTTGACACCAAATGATTCATTTTTCTTAAATGAATGTGTCCCATCCATCTGTGCCAAGAGATTGATTCCTTTTCTGTGGCTTTGGAAACGAAACAGGTTGCTTGTGCATATGTTGTAATTGCTTGGCTCATATCAAGGACATACAAATCATTAATCCTTGGAGCAGATAAGAGAATCCAGTCTTTTGGAATCTTGAAACCGGGTTTCAGCACATAACATCCATTTGCATCAAAGTGTACTGAAAACTTCTTATCACAAATTTGTGAAATGCTGAGAAGATTGTGATCAAGTTGTTGCACAAAGTTGATCTTATCAAAGCTTACAACCCCGTTGGATACCATTCCTTCACCAGTAATATATCCACCTTTATCTCCAGCAAAAGCAACATAACCTCCTCTAATAGATTTAACGTCGTAGAGAAGCTTCATGTCGCCTGTCATGTGCCTGGATGCCCCACTATCAACAATCCAATGACTGCTGAAAGTTCCTCCTGGAACATCCTGCACATGAACTCACATGATTAGTTGGAGATGGGGACCCAAGCCATTGTAGTCTTGGGTCTTCCATTTTCATTGACAAAAGTTACTTTAACTTTTCGATGGTTTGGAAATTGTGATGTTCCCCCTGAATTCGTGGTTAATTTGGGTTTCCACGTCTGTTGATTTTTACCAATTTGATTGTTTGAAATTTTAACTTCTTGTTTGTTTGAAGTTTTAGAAATTTCTTGACAGAGACATGTTGTTTTTGAACCACGTTTTGAACTACGTCAGTTTTAATTGCCTTCTCAATTACCTTGACTTGTTGGCGTTTCTGTTTCTTTTCCCTTTCTTTTACAAGACGGGGATCTTGTTTTGGAGAAACAGTATCGCTTTTGGAAATTTTGTTCACGTGGATCATCAACTTTGGCTTTTAGTTTATGAAGATATGGACAATTCCGAATAACATGTCCAACTTTATCACATTTGAAACATGATCTTCGTTCAACAAACCCCGAAGTATCACATAACTGTTTTGTTGATGAACTTTGTGATCCCGAGGTACTTGGTTTTGAACTGTTTTGTTCATTTCTTTTCAAAAATTTAACTTGATTGACATGATCTAAGTTAGATTTATTTGCAAAAGTTTCCAATTTATCCGTTCCCGTTGATTACACAAAGTTCACCTTTTTGTTCTTCCTTTGGTTCGGTTCCTTTCGACCTTGAGTCGTTGATTTACCTTTTGGTTTGTTATGATTTTGTTGCCTTTTCACTGTTGGCAATCTTTGATTTCCATATTGTTTTCGAACTTCAGGTTTTGGAATCGAAGGGCACTGTGTTACCACAACGTGTGCACCTGACTTTCCCAAAAACCTACTTGTCGAATCTTCAAAAACTTTACTTATTAAAGATTGATTTACATTTTTAATCAGAAAACCTTTGTCAGAATAGATTTTATCATCACCAACAAGAGTGTACAGCAAATTCACACTCTCATACTCTTTTGTAGACGTGGACTCGACCAGAACAGTCTTAGCAAGTTTTGCGGGAGGATCACATAAAATATGATTCTCTAGAGGTATGTCCTCTTCTTTGAT
>JARYGA010036540.1:0-39345 GCA_030545235.1 Helianthus tuberosus | reverse complement strand
GAAATTTCGTCCCGAAATTTATTTAGAGGAAACTCGTGGGAAAAGATGCGGATACTTCGCCTTCATTTGATCTTCGCGTTCCCAAGTAAACTCGGGTCCATGTTTAGCTTCCCAGCAAACTTTGACCAAAGGAATACGCTTGTGTTTGAGCCACTTGACTTCACGTTCCATGATTTCCACAGGTTTCTCAACAAATTTCAGTGTTTTACCAACACGAATTTCGTCAAGTGGTATGTGGAGGTTCTCATCAGCTAAACACCTCTTGAGATTGGACACGTGAAAAGTTGGATGAACATTTCCAACTTCAGGAGGTAACTCAAGTCTGTAGGCTACCTTTCCGATTCTTTCGACGATCTTGAATGGTCCAACGTATCTAGGTGCAAGTTTTCCTTTATTTCCAAATCTGATCACACCTTTCCAAGGTGAGACCTTAAGTAATACTCGATCACCGACTTGAAATTCCAAAGGCTTGCGCTTCAGGTCCGCGTAACTCTTTTGACGGCTTCTAGCTGTCTGAAGGTTATCACGAACTTTCTTAATCTTGTCAGTTGTCTCTAAAATGAGGGCAGGTCCAGTAAGCTGAGCCTCGCCGATCTTATTCCAGCAGACTGGTGAACGACATTTTCGACCATAGAGAGCCTCGAAAGGAGCCATTTTGATGCTGGTGTGATAACTGTTGTTGTAGGAGAATTCAATTAACTGAAGATGTGAATCCCAACTACCACCAAAATCGATCACACAAGCTCTAAGCATATCCTCCAGAGTCTGGATTGTTCTCTCAGATTGACCATCCATTTGCGGATGATAAGCTGTGCTCAGGTTAAGTTGGGTCCCCATAGCAGATTGCATGGTTCTCCAAAAATGAGAAGTGAAACGAGCATCTCTGTCAGAAATGATGTTCAAAGGAACACCATGTCGAGCTACAATTTCATCCACATAGATTTTAGCAAGTTTGTCAGCAGAAAAATCCTCACGGATTGGCAAGAAATGTGCTGACTTATTAAGACGATCAACAACTACCCAGATGGCATCATGACATTTCTTTGTGCGTGGAAGTTTGGTAACAAGATCCATAGTAATGTTTTCCCATTTCCAAACTGGGATCTCTGGTTGCACCAATAAACCCGAAGGACGTTGATGTTCAGCCTTAACTTTGAGACAAGTAAGGCATTTTGATACATATAAGGCAATGTCTTTCTTCATACCAGGCCACCAATAGTGAATACGAAGATCCTTATACATCTTATCTGAGCCAGGATGAACGGAATAACGCGATTTATGGGCTTCATCCATAAGCAAGGTGCGAAGATTTTCTTGGCTTGGGACCCACAAACGGTCCATGAAGTAATACGATCCATTGTCCTTCAGTTCCAGATCAGGAGTTATGTGATAGGGAAATTCTTTATCCATCAAACCTTGTGAAACACAAGATTGTTGAGCTTGAGAAATACGGGCTTGGATATCAGATTGAGCTTGAATAACAGATTGAACACGAACACAATGAAGCTTAGTATGTTCCTTACGACTCAATGCATCGGCTACGACATTCGCCTTACCAGGATGGTAGCGAATTTCGCAGTCATAGTCGTTTAGAAGCTCGACCCAACGTCGTTGCCTCATGTTGAGTTCTTTCTGATTGAAGATATGCTAAAGACTTTTGTGGTCTGTGAAAACCACACATTTTGTACCGTACAAATAGTGTCTCCAGATCTTTAGAGCGAAAACAACTGAACCCAACTCAAGATCATGAGTGGTGTAGTTCTTCTCATGTATCTTCAACTGCCTCGATGCGTATGCTATGACTTTGTTCCTTTGCATCAGGACACAGCCAAGACCCAATTTAGATGCATCGCAATAAACGACGAAATCATCATTGCCCTCAGGCAAAGTTAGAACAGGCGCGTCACAAAGTTTCTGCTTCAAGTGTTGAAAAGCTTCCTCTTGCTTGAATCCCCAATCAAAGGTTTTGTTCTTCTGAGTTAGAGCAGTTAGAGGAACTGCAATCTTTGAGAAGTTTTCAATGAAGCGGCGGTAATAACCCGCTAGACCAAGAAAAGAACGAACTTCAGTAGTAGTAGTAGGCGTATCCCAATCCTCAATCGCACTGATCTTGGAGGGATCTACATGAATGCCTCGTTCGTTGACAATATGTCCTAAGAATTGAACCTCTTTAAGCCAGAATTCACACTTGGAGAATTTGGCAAAAAGTTGCTCTTTCTTTAGGAGTTCCAGAGTAAGACGAAGATGTTGCTCGTGATCAGCTCGCGTCTTAGAATAAATCAAGATGTCGTCAATAAAAACAATGACGAACTGATCCAAATAAGGTTTGCAGACCCTATTCGTTAAGTCCATGAAAACAGCAGGAGCATTAGTCAGACCGAATGGCATGACTGTGAATTCATAAAGCCCATAACGAGTACGGAACGCTGTCTTGGGAATATCTTCTTCATGCACCCGAAGTTGATGATACCCAGAACGTAGATCAATCTTCGAAAAATAAGAAGCACCCTATAACTGATCAAAGAGGTCGTCTATGCGCGGTAGGGGATATCGATTCTTGATGGTAAGCTTGTTCAGCTCACGATAATCGATACACATCCTAAAAGATCCATCCTTCTTCTTGACAAAAAGAACGGGAGCACCCTAGGGTGAAAAGCTAGGACGGATAAAACCTTTGTCAGAGAGTTCCTGAAGCTGCTTAGACAACTCTTGCATCTCAGACGGTGCAAGACGGTATGGAGCTCTGGCAATGAGATTTGCACCAGGTACGAGATCAATGCGGAACTCGAGTTGGCGTGCTGGGGGTAGACCAGGTAACTCTTCAGGGAAAACTTCAGAATAATCCCGAACGACAGGAATATCTGAAATAGACTTACCCTTTCCTTTATCTGCTGTAACATGTGCTAAGAAGGCTACATAGTTCTTCCGCAGATATTTCCGAGCTTTAAAACAAGACATGAGTTTGAGACCACCGGCACGCTTCTCACCACAAACCTGTAGGATCTCGCCTGTCGAAAGCGGCACACAAACAATCTTCTCAGAACAAACTATCTCTGCGTGATGCTTAGATAACCAATCCATACCCACTATAACGTCGAAGCTTCCAAGTTGCATTGGCGTGAGGTCAATAGGAAAAAGATGGTCGTTAAGGTTCAACTGGCAGTTGTGAAGAACAGAATCAAGAACAATGGGTTCACCACTAGCAACTTCTACTGTCAAGGGTTTTCTTAGTTTTGTTCTAGACACGCGAAGCATTGGCTCAAAAGACAATGACACAAAACTCTTATCGGCACCCGTATAAAAAATAACAGATGCAGGCTGATTATTAATAAAGAACGTACCGTTCACCACATTATCGTCCGCCTGCGCCTCTTGGGCATTCAAGTTAAAAGCTCGCCCTCGAGCCTGAGCCTGATTCTGGTTTGCATTCACCAATCTTGGGCACTGGTTACGGTAGTGGGTCAGATCCCCACAGTTATAACAAGCACCCGGTGGGTAGTGTGGTCGTGCAGCTTGGCCCTGTTGTTGAGCAGGAGGCTGAGCAACTTGTTGAGCCGGGTTCTGAATTGCCCGATTCTGAGCAAATCGACAAACATCGGCAAGGTGACCTGACTTCCCACAGTTAGTACAGAAACGGCACTGATGTTGCGGCTGATGGTGACTGTTGCATCTATTGCACAAAGGTGCATTCCCTGAATAGGGTTTCTTCGCTTGAGGGTGTGCGGGTTGGTTGGGAGCTGCTTGGTTAGCTTGGGCAGTGACAGCAAAATTTTGGGAAGCCTTACGCTTCCTTGACCCTCTCGAAGAACCCGAATTCTTTCCATTCTTGTTTTGACCTTTCTTGCTATCTTCCTTGTCAGCCGACTGTTTCTTGCCCTTGTCACCCTTCCTGTGTAACTTATTCTTCCGAATCTGCGACTCAGTCAATGTCGCTGCTAACTCGATAGCCTGACGGAGTGTGGTAGGGTTACTACCAGTAATGATGTCTTGTACCGAGTCAGGTAGACCGTCGATGTACCTTTCGATAGCCTTGTCGAGTGGGGTAACCATAGTCGGGCAAAGCAGACTCAACTCCTCAAATCTATCAGTATACGCCCTGTGCTCACCACTATCTTGCTTCAAATCATCGAACTCTCTCTCCAAATCTCGCTGTTCATGACGAGGACAAAATTCCCTCATCATAAGAGCTCTAAGTTCAGCCCATGTCTGTGCTAGAGCAACTTCTGCACCACGATCTCTCATAACCCCGTTCCACCATGTGAGAGCCCTCTTCTGAAACACACTCGAAGAAAACTCGACCTTGCGATTGTCAGGACACTGAACATGACGGAAAGTATTCTCAATGCTCTCGAACCATTGAAAAAGCCCAGTCGCTCCTTCAGAACCACTAAACTTGAGTGGTTTAGCCGAGTTAAAATCCTTGTATTTACATGGAGCATTGTTGTTGTTGTTGGCTTGGTTCCATTGAGCAAAGAGGTTTGGAAATTGAGCAGCCATCTGCTGCGCAATGATTTCTGCCAGTTCGGCAGTCGCTATCTGGTTTTCGCGTCGAGGAGGCATTCTAAAAGAGGAAAACATGAAAGGAAACGAGTGAGATGATTGGATGAAGAGAATGAGATGAAACAAAATTAACAAAAGAAAAGATGGTGGTCATTTGTCCACATTACCAAGCAAACAAACGACACACAGTGACTAATCAAAGTAAATGGATCAAAAATAATGTATCGCGAAGACATGCTCGCCTATAAGTGAACACTCATCCCAAGAATTCCCAGGTAAGCACAACTGGTCTCGCGTCTGATGAGATATATACGAAGTGCTTGCCTAGACAGAAAACCCAGAATACAGACATTCACTCTTCTAGTTTGCACGTGTTCACACTATTTAGAACCCAAAACTTTGACGAGATTTTGAAAATTTGAAGGCACAAGGCCAAAAACCAAACTGGAAGGGTTCAAAACCATATAACAGAGGGTTCAAAACCTTGTAATAAATCATTCAAAACAGATGATTGTTTTTCAAAAATCGTGTCGGAAAATTTGGTTTTTGTTTTGAAAATCACCTAAGGATAGGTGATGTGCATGTTTTAAGATCTAAACACAAGATCTTGTGTTAGGGTCCTAGAAAGGTTATAGTCTAGGTCAAAGAATTACTAATAACCTAATTCCCTATAACCATTGGCTCTGATACCAACTCTTCTGTCACACCCCGACCACGTATAACATATAAAACGTGGCGGAAAACGTCGGGGAGTGTTGTAACAGAATTATTGTTTCACAACCATGGCATACAAAGTTATATTTTATTTATTAAACAAGAGTGTTATATTGTCTTAAACAGGAAACAAAGTGTTCATAACATAATTAAACTAGTTTGTCTTCATTTTTAGTCTCTAAGGCACAGGTCCGCCCTAGTGTCACGATCATCATCCTATGGAAAAGCTCCTGAAAACACATGTGAAAATAGGTACGTCAGCATAAAAATGCCTGTGAGATACATAGGTTTTGTAAAAATATGATTCATGACTTGTGTTTAAGAAAATGTTTAGTCATGAACCTTGTAATTTGCTTTGTCTTATAAATTATTTGAAAAACGATAAGATCAGATGATATGTATAAATAAATGTAAGGTTAAATGAATAACCATGTAAAAATGAGTTTGTGTAAGATAAGTTGCTTGTAAGCAATGTCTTGTAAAAAGTATGTTATTTGTATAAAATGTCATGTGTCATAAATTGAAATGATTTAAATAACGCTACGATATGTAACACCATACAAACACTTATATATAGGAAGTACCAGCGGCGTATCCACCATGCTTGTATCATATTACACACGCCTCGTTACTTAAATCACTTACTCAAACCAAACCACCAATGTAAATTGTTTATGTATAATCAAATGTCAAAATGTTATTGTGTAAACCATATCAAATATCTGTGATTAATGTTAATCATGAATTGTGTATATCAATGTCAAAATGTTTATTTCTAATGTAAATCATGTGATGTGTATCCAAAAATGTCATGTATGGTATGTGAAATATATCAACTAACCATATGTAAAATGCACAAAAACAAGGTATTGAAGTAAAACATGGTTTAAATCAAAGTTATGTTTTGTGGAACAAATGCATGCTATACTGATATAAACAACTATGCGGTATTGTGAAAATGCATACATCCAAGCCTTGAGACTATGGCGATAAACCCTTAAACAAATTAAAGGTTTATCTAAGTTATGTATATCGAATTCGGTCATTCCTTCCAATCCAAACAAACCCAGGATTTCAGGAACGGGAGTTGTCAATTCCTATGGTACCACTACCTACTAACGAACGGCGTAGCTAATGTTAATGAATGTATTGTTCAATTGAAACAAACCAAATGTCATACCAAAATGTAAGCATGTGATGAAAACAACTGTACTAAGTATGTAACAAATGGACATACATAGCATGTGACGTGAAACAAATGTACTAAGTATGCACACAATGGGCATACATAGCATGAAATGTAATGTGAAATAATGTACTAAGTACGCACACAATGGGCATACATAGCATAAAATGTAATGTAAAGCAATGTACTAAGTACACACACAATGGGCATACATAGCATGAAATGTAATGTAAAGCAATGTACTAAGTATGCACACAATGGGCATACATAGCATGAAATGTAATGTAAAACAATGTACTATAATGTACTAATGAACATAGCAGGTATATGATGTGAAAACATGGAAAGCATGAAAGTAACAAGTAGGCACATGTGTTCCACCCCAAAATAGTTTGGAAAACAGTAAAAGAGGGGTCTATGTACTCACTTGAGATTGCTCAGAAGTCCTAAGATAACCACCACGCAATGCTAGAGATCACGGAATCAAACGGCACCTAATATAGGTAACTATGTTAATATACCGGACCTAAATCGGAAGATTGGATAGAATGCGGGTTCGTAAACCAAACGAGTATGGAGACTCGTGTAATATGGTTTAACAAAGCCTATATACTAAATGAAACCTAACATAAGTGCTTACGACCCATTACGACCCGTTTAGGTAGCTTATGCTACTTTAATGCGTCGCTCGCGTGAAACGCGTTCGGACCGCCTAACTAGTCCTATGACAAGTAAAATATACCTTAACATATCTAATTGTTACCAAAATAGTTTAGATACCAAAATTTATGTTACATATGCTTAAAATGAATTTAGGCGTCAAAAGGGCATTTTGGTAATTTACCTAAGGCATATAAACTACCTATCATACAACTACTTAAACGAAGCGACCATAAGGTATAACCTCGGAAGGTTATTCCCTATATACTATGGTCACCTAATGTGTTTGGTCGGATCCTAATGATCGACCAAATGGGTCGGGTTCGAAGGTATAAGCGATTTATCAGATCGCTTACCCTTACGGCCCTAGACAACGTGGTAATCAGTAGGCATAGTCACAAGGGACTATAACCATCATGATTACAATCACGTTGCGAAGTTCAAATGAACTTCGCATTGACCATAAACTGGTCAATGCAGAAAGTCAAACAAAGTTTGACTTTCGGACTCGGAAAGAAATAAAAGAACGAAGGAACACTTACGAAGGGTCCCCGAATGCTAATCTAGATCAAAATAGCTCAGGTATGAAACAAAGGTTTCAACTTAGAGCACATTAGATCAGATTCTTGTGAGGAAAAGTGAAGGGTGGAGGTGGGTATTTATAGTTTTCGGTTCACCGTTAGGATCATTTCTTGGAAAAGGGGGCACGATCTAAGCCGTACACTTGTTGGAAAGTTGTGGTAACTCATTTGCCATCCACCATAAGAGTTTGACACTTGGCACTTGGCCTTTGGAGAGTGTTAAGGGCTGTTAACAGCTGAAAAAAACGTTTTGCTGCATCTGGCCCCTGCTTACGGACCTAGTTTGGCAGATTTACAGTTTCAGTCCCTGCAACCTCAAAACTTGGTTTTCGATGCGTTTTTTGACACGTTTAAGCCCCGTTAACCCCATTTCAAAGCTCTAAAATGAAGTTAAAGTATAGGGAACTTAAAATGTGCTCAAAAATATCTCAGATGTCGGTTCGTTTGGCCGTACGATCGCGAGGTTCGCTTAATTACGACGGAATGCGCATAAGCGCGAAAAACGATCCAAATGACGCGACGAATGGATTTTTCTCAAGCCTAAACAATAAAATAAAATATTTTAGTGCTTACATAAATTTTTGGATGTCCGGATGTATTCAGAACGTAAGTTATGCGCGAAAGTGTAAACTTGTGCACTTTTTGACGCTTTTAGTCCCTGAATGTCCCAAAAGTTTATTTTAGCACACCGAACACCTCAAAGCCTGTTTCTAAGCTATGTAGAGGATATTTATGGCATGTTTAACTTATGGTGATGTTCCGAAATGTTCGTTACTGTTCAAATTGGCATACTTTCGCAGTTTGTCAAGTTTAGTCCCTGTAAGCGAATTAACTTGTTTTTGCCATACCAAAGCCTTCAAAACTTATTTCTAAGGTATATAAGGGTTATTTAAGGTATGTTAAGTATATGTTGATGTTCCGGAGTATTTGTCGCATTAAACTGATTACGTTTACACACCAGTTTGCGTATAACTCTCCAGAAAGTGATATAGAGTTTGAAATTGAATAAAAGTCAAAACATGAAAAATGTAAAACATAACCAAACAAACATTGGGATCAAATAACATTGTTTTATTGATAATTGAACTGTTCACAATGATTACAAGCACAGATGTTACAATCCAGAAGGTGGTGGAGGCAAAGGAGGAACGCCTTGTGAAGAACTGATTGCCGGCACAGAACTTGATGTATTCTTTGTTGAGGAAGCCATCTGCTTGGTTGTAATGAACCGAAATGATCACAAAGGTATGAATTTTCTTAGGAATGAAGCACCAATTGCCCCACGGTGGGAGCCAAACTATTTTGGTCAAAAATCAAGCAATGACAATGCAACCAAACTTTCTGTTGTGAGGTATGATGCTTGAATCAATGAACAATACTAAGGATCACTCAGAAATGAAATGAATAAGTGACACAAAGATTTATACGAGGAAAAAGCCCTTGATCAATGAATGATCTCCGGCATAAAAAACCTCGGGTGATGGAAACTACTGATCACCAACTCAAATTAAACAAGAAATGTATTACAACTTCGGATGATAGCGAGCTAATTACAAGGATCACTATAGTGTATTGTGTAAAAAAGAGTGTAATCGCCAAGTGAATTATCGAGAGCTGGTGAGAGCAGTTTAGAGAGTGTGTGTGTAGCCAAAAATAGCCAAGTGTTTTCTATTTAGCTCGCTATCCCTTTAAAAATGGAAATTATCTAAGCTAACAAACATTCCGCAATTCATGCAAGTCCCCCATGAACTCCATAACGTCCACTTCAGGTAAGCACATGCAGAATAATTCATGGAATATGCTCCAGGAATATCGCCAAGACCAAGTCCAAGCTGGTACTCCTGCAAAACAACATCATATTCAAAGTAGACAATCGTTAGTATAAGGATCCTTAAGATGATCCATGATCCTGGTCCTGCAATACTTTTGAGGATCACCAATGAAATCAGAAGTGAGGATCACTAAACCCAACAGTAAATGAGGATCACCGATCAATTGAAAATCCTCCCCTAACAGTAAGTGTTAAGGATATGGAATCCTAACTTGGGTTCTCTGGTATGATCCTTGTTTGCCTTTGTTTTATTCTTTATTACTACCCTTATCCTTTGACAACAGAATATATGATCCTTAATCATATAGTTTTTAATCTTTTAATGTGAACTGATTTAGACAAACATTGGTTATCTTTTCTAACAACTCGTAAGTTCTAAAGTTATAAAGCCTAAATTGATAAATGAATATGAATAAAACAACATAACACAGGTAACACAAAAGATAGCCAAAATTTAAAGTTTTATTTATTTATTAACCCTTTTAAAGGTTGTCAAAATTGCCAACCCAAGCTTCTACCAGCAAAACGTGGCCCGTCCACTTGGGTTGGCAAACGGTGTCCATATTAACAAGGTTCAAGCAAGTGCAGGAAAATAAAAGGCGAGGGGCATCAAAGGCTTCATCCTCCACAAACAGAAGGACCCATCCACCTTTGTCACCCCTCCATTGTCCAGAAGGATCAGTGATCCTTAACCCTAAAAGCTATTGTCTAAAGTTATTTCAGACCATCATTGTTTGAAACCAAAACACCACCAAATAAAACCACTAAACCATAAAAAATGGGCTCCGGCCATGTCTAGAAATTTCCATCATCGCCCTTTTATGCAGCCTACACCTTGACTACTTCATCCGCCTTCTCTTCTCCGCCTTGACCACTGCCACCTGCCACTGCTGCATCCTCAGGATCCTTAGCTCCACTCCCACTATCTTCAAGGGCCAGCACCTCTTTAGGCTCCTCATCATCTCCTAGCTTTGCCAGCCTCTTTGTCCAAGCCTCCACATCCTACTCAGTCCTGTCAAAGGAAGGATCCGCAGCTTCCTTAGCCGTTTGAAGCTTGATCTTCAGCATGACAATGGTAGCAGAGTATTTGGCTCCGTCGATAACCTCCATCCACTCCTTATTAGCAGTGATCTCAGTAAGGAGCAGCTCCTAATGCAGGATTTTGTTATCCTTCTCGAGTGAGGAGATCTTCTTGTCCTTGGCAAGTGCTATCTTTTGGAGGTCGAGGATTTTCTCTTCAGCTTCGGGCAAGCGTTGGTCTAGGAGGATTTGGACCACAGCAAATTTCTGCAAGGAAAGACTCAATTCTCAGGATCCTTTATCCTTATAAAAAGTACAAGTTTCAGGATACTAGATCCTTACCTCAGAGACATAGCCATGGAATTGACGTTCTATCAGAGGGAGACCTTCAGAGGATTCAGTGGGCTTCTTCCTTTTGGTCCCTTTGCCCCTAGTGCTCATGCCCTTAGCCTCAGGCATGCTTTAGCTTGCAGCCAGCTCCTTTTTGATGGACCTTGGGGATACGATATCCTGGTTGTCACCAACACTGAACTTGGAGGCAGACTTTGAAGACTTAGCAGCGCCTACACACATCACCAACAATCATATAAGTATTCATTATTAAACCTTTCAATTACATATTTATAAAGATGGATACTTACTAGACATTGTGTAGGAAGTGGAAGAGAATTCATGAGAATCCTTTGTTCTTGGTGGATAAGTTCTAACGGCAGGATCAAGCTTCCAGAAGGTAGTGATTCTCTCTTCAGTGACAGGTGAACCTTGAATGTGTGGCAGCGAAATAACTGCATAAGACAAAAAGAGAAAGGATCAGTTATCCTCAACAAAAAAGAGAAGTCTTGCTGTGGACCAAGCCTTAGCATCCTATATCCTACCCTGGGTGTTCCACTTCTTAGGAAGATGATTCCCATTTGGGATGGAATCTCTTCTCATGAAGAAGAACTGGTTTCTCCAGTTACCATCATTTTTGGTGATCTTCAGCAAGGGATGGGGATTCTGTGGCTTATGCTTGAAGAGGGAGCGGTGAGAACCATGGCTGACTAGGTTATACAAGTGGCTCAATTCCGACAGACCTATATCTATTCCTTCATGTTCTATGATGTGCTCAAGTGTGTACAAGAATCTCCACACCATCGGCATGGCCTGAATATAACAAAGACCAGTCAGTGTGAAGAAGCCTTGTGTGAGAGTGGGGAAAGAATATGTGAATCTTATTTGGAATGGGGCTGCAGGAAAGGTGACCCAGACATCTGATACACAATCACTCTTCATTGAAGAGTCAAATGGCCAGAAAATGGTACCATCCGGGAAGCAATGACGTAACTGATCAACTTCAGGATCAGTGAAGCGACAAAGCTCCATGGAGGGGTTTTTGGTAAGGCACTGACTCTTCAATGGGCTGTTGTGCTCAGGATTCTTAGCAGGAGAGGATCGGGTGTTCATTCTAGCCATGGAACTTTGAAGAAACAGAGAATCTATAAAAATAAATTTAGAGAGAAGAAGGAAGGAGATACCTGTAGTGATCTTCGAATGAGGATTTAAAGGGGAAGTATCTCGAATTTAAATGCAAAATCTCGCCCCTATCCTTATCCTATTTATAATGATTGTTTGTTGCAGGGATGATCATTGCTAATGTAAGCCTGTAACGGCTCTATCCATATGTAACGGCTAGTCCGCATTTTGCTGAAACATGACTATCTGATTGGATTTTAACTAGTCATGTTTGGGGGCAATTGTTAGGGATAGAATTTTATTAGTCAAGGATCATAGATCCTCAGTTTAGCCTGGATCAAGGATCCTCAGGAAATGGTGCAGGCGGGCTAAGGATCCAGGATCCTCTTTGATATTCTAAAACTAACAATTGTTTCCATCACCTTTTAGCTTGTTTTGCAGGTATATTTCGAAGGAGACTTGTTCTAGCCGAGATTCCAGGGGAATATGCTCCTTATTATAGCACGTGCATAAGATGATTGCCGTTATGGTGATCGTGGATGGCAAGCTTATTTTTCAGATAGTTAGTTATCTAGTTATTTTCTATCTTTTAAGGGGATAACAAGCTATTATTAGAAACACATTGACATATTCGAACTCTCTCTGAAATCAGTTGGCGAACACACACACAAACACACTGGCAATCTTTGTAACAAGCTTGTTATCTTCCAAAGTTGTAACCTTTCTTGTTCAATATAGTTGATAGTGATAGTTTTCACTATCCGAGGTTTTTTATGCTGGAGATCATTCATTGATCAAGGGCTTTTTCCTCGTATAAATCCTTGTGTTCATCACCATTTTCATTCATTTCTTGTTTAAACATTTGTTCATTTAACCAAACATCTAACCTCACAAAAATCAGATTTGGTTACATTATCCACCTACTTCAAAACGTGCACAGAAATAATTGCATCAGTCTTCGCACAGAAATTGAGAAAGCACTGAAGAGCGGGGAACTTACCCACCTACTTCAAAACGTGCGGAAGGACATCAAACAAATGACACGCAGGGACGAAGGGCTGAGCAACAAGAAAGCTAAGCAAGCTTAAGCCCAAGTCAGATCAACGCGCATGCAATAGCTTTCCTTCATATTGGCTAAGTTCTTTAACTTACCAACTTATGGCACATGACTATTCGTATGCGCAAGTAAATTAAATCTTAACTATTTATCCTAAAAAACAACTTTGTAACCCATGGCCTCTGTGCCTTATCCAATCAATACAAAGTTCATTATATTATTCCTTTGTTTATTACAAAATGCATGCAATTTCTTTTGGTAATTGCAAAAACACTATGGTAACTTAATACAAGTCTCATGAACGGCCAGCGGTCACAAGCAACACGCAAGGTCCAGACCTACGTTCACACATGAGCTTTATACCATCTTTATTCACCTTACCTAAACAAAGTAATTGTGCCTATGAAAGACATTGTAATTCAAACATATCTTATATTAGAAATAGTTACTTGCGCACCAAGCGCATTAACAAAAAATTTACATGCATAGCAGTGCATCAACAAAGTTACTTGCGCCGTAGCAAACCAATAACCGGGATCCACATTCCAAACCTATTTAAACTACAACTGTTTAACAACCACAAAAAAACACAGGAAACCTACTCTAGGTCTTCATCGTCATCTCCTTCATCGGGAAACACTCCCTTCAATTAAGCAACAAAGTCATCAGATTGAAGTGCAGCAGTGACTAGGTCCATCACTGGAAGATGTAAAGTGTTGTATTCATTCTTGGCAGCAGCATGCGCAGCTTCAGTGTCAACTCCATGCGTGGCAGATCTACTGGTATCCCAATCAACCTTCAAAGCAGTAGTAAGATGCTGAGTACATTATGTGTACCCTTGGGCATATCCTCCATTATGTGCAGTAACCAGCGGATGTGCAACCGTTTGATCCAGCTCATCGTAATTGAGGACAAAATTTGCAACCTGTATAAAGCAGCAAATAAGACGATGTACAACCACATCAAAATGTTGCAGAAAACTAACACACTTACACTTATGATCCCGCGATGCTTCATCCAGAGCATGTCATTCTTTAACGGTTCAACCTGACTCTCCATCGTCACTCGAGCAGTCTCAGAGTTTTCTAACTTTTCTTCGGTTTCCCTCCGGCGGCGGGAAGTCTCAGCTTTTTCAACCCGCTCAAGCTGCAAAGAGGTGAGTTCGTCTATCTCCTTATTCTTAAGGGCAAGTGTGGCGTAACTTCGTACCTCTCTCTGCTCACTCCTCTCTTGATGAGAACGCGCTTCATCGGGGGCTGCTTCAGCTTCTGCCTTCTCTTTCTTCAACTTCTCAATCTCCGCATCCTGCTTCTTCAGCTTCTCAACCTCTGCCTTGAGATTGTTGATGGCGTTGCGAAGACCCATTTTCTCGTTATTATCTTTCTCACAGATTTCTCTCCAGCGCTTATGTCACACCCTAAAAACGTCACAGCGGAATATAAAACGTAGTGGTGACGGAAGTTGGTGCCCATTTATATCTTGATGATCGATGCATTTAATTGTTGGACATTTTAGTATGTTTTAAATGTAAGTTATTTAAACATTACGTTTTAAGACACGACACAACCATGACATAGTTAAGTTGTTTATGATCCTCATGGATCTTATTACATTCGTCCCAGAAGTTTTAAAAGTTAGTCCAACATTAATAAGTAACAAAACATGCATCAACAACCACAAGATACGCCATAATTCCCGAAGCCGAACTCAAGTACCTATAGAACATGTTAAAATCAAGTGTCAACACAAAGGAAGGTGAGTTCACTTATTCACATGCAATCAATATTATTTCAAGGAAAACTTTCTGGTTAGGGGTTTATTTGAAAACATCCATGTAATTTTAGGAAATCCATTTTACTTCCTTAATAAAATCCATGGGCCTTCCGTCGGTTCATTACTCCGACAACAGTAATTCTGCCCAGGTTTTGTATATTAAATTATTGTGTCAATTTTCAGACTCGTATGTTAGCTAGACGATACGAACTATATATTAACCAGCAGGGATAATCAATGCTAGACAATAAACAGAATAATAATTCGTCGTTTGACATTGACACGGGGCGACCAGTCACGACGGGGTTGTCAACCCGATAGATCTACCAACAATTCCTCGCGTACATTACTTAACTGATTAAACGACATCATGGGCATAGGGTTCTTTCTCGAAGAACAATATGATGTCTGCCTCACGTACAATATATATATCATACTAATATGACAATTTAATACACGACGACTTACGAATTCCCCTGTCACTCAAATGTTGAGACTCAGTCCGGAATTCACCCCCAATCCATACGGTCTCGTTTCACTTAAGAATACCGCACATAGAATATTCATTCATCAAAAACATTTTACTTCGAAACGTATAACTTATCAAATTCATATATTTTCAGCGAAAATATATATTTTATATTAAAAGGTATGTTTTATTTCGAAAACATTATTAAACCCTTTTAACGACGTGTTCCACCCCCAAAATATATACAAAACAGTAAAAAGAGGGGTTTAGTGACACTCACCTTTAGGTGCGTGTTTTAATACGGCAATCTCAGAGATTGATTTTTATATACGTCCTAATATAGGAACAATTGTAAATCAATATATATTTAACACAAAAATCCTAAGTTTCTCCGTTTCTTAGAATTATCAAATAACTTTGAGATTTTCTCGAAAAGTTGTCATTTTTTTAATATGTTGGCACGTTAATATATATATTTATATGAGTCCATGTACATATATATATTTTTATGATTCCTGTGACTTGAACGACTTTATTGGTGACCATTATTGTGTAAATCCTTTAATTCTCCCGTTTATACGCAATATATCTACGATTTGCGCGTCGTAATATATATACATAAACGTTCATATCATTTAACACCGAAACAAGCGAAATATTACTAACTTATCTATTTTTGTCATTTTTAAAGCAAACATACATAATATATCATATATGTACCAAATTTCATGCTTGACAAATAAGTTACACATTTAACACAAATTTTACCGTTTCTACCGCACAAAACGTACATGCATACATGCAGTCTAAATTTCTCACTATCAAATTAACACTTAACATATTATCATATTTACTTGTTTAAATCACTTAACACATTTTATCACATAAGGTTCACTCAAAATTTACCCATACTAGTGTTCATTAAGAAAATGCGTATTTTAGCGATTCGGTAACGTTTTCGGGTGTCGGAAGTCACGTATGACCAACCAAAAACCAAGTAAACTTAAAATTAGTTAAAATACTTATTTTTAAACTAAAAATATCTGTTTACTTACTGATCTGAATAAGTTTTATAAAAATCACTCGAAAAGCCGATTTTTGACCGTTTTAACGCATAGTTTTGCGTTAAACGTTACTATAATCATCCTAACTCGAAACGACTTGATATTTTAACACAATACATGTTATTTACTGATTAAAATAGTGGTTATAATCAGATTAGTGCAGTTTTTGTATAAGTCACATAAATCATGTGATTTCACATATTTTACAACTTTTAATGCAACAAGTACAACATGCAAAGCTAGCAAACATTATGACAAAGTTATATATCATTAAACACTTCTAAATAATCATATTTTAGTGTTTAGAATCTGATTAAAATCTATTTTTGTCAAATCATGTTCTAATCATCTTTTCTTGATCATATTTCAACATGCATGTCCAAATATGTGCATCTGGTGCACCCATATCATATCAAAATCATTTTACATGAACTAAATGCATCTTTTGTTTTTTTGTTTTTTTTTTTTTTTTGAATGGCTAACGTTGCACACCATGAGGATTGAACCCCTGACCTCTCCTATCCTAGGCTCTATCTAAACTCACCAACACCACTGGGCTATTCCCAAGTGGATAACTATGTTTTATTCATTTAACCCATGTTTTATTAATCTAAACATTTCAACCTTCATATGATTATCATCAATTCATCTTGTCGTAAATGCATATATCATGTTCTTACACATTCAAGAATCTAACGAACAAAAATCCATATATCCCATACATGCATGTATATACACGGCTATATACATATATCCAATTATGACTTTTCATCAATCTACTTTAATCACAACTCATTTTCATGTAGATCACTTTCAATCAAACATGCATGAACCTTTTAAGTATCATTTCTTTCAAAACATGACTTATTAACAAAACACAAATTCTAACACACACTCATACATACTTACGGCCACATGTATACATATACATACTTTTTAAAATCAACCTTTCACACATTTATCTCTAATCATAAGACTTTCATAAAGATCCTTTTGATCATGCATGCATTAATCTTCCAATAATCACATCAATCAAGAATCAACAAAATAAAAACATAAATATTCACCCACATATACACAAACTTTCGGCCATACATACATATATATACACTCATTTTTATTTCTTTCAAAAACCCATTTGTTTTTAGTTTCAAGTTTGTGATAAATTTTCCAAGATTCAAGAGAAACTTCCAACATTATCATCTCTAAAAATCAAGAATGAACCTTTGAAAATAAGTTTATACCTTTTAAGTTTTTAGTGGGTTTTAACAAGTTTCTTGATGGTTACACTTTTGGATACTCAAAACACCTTGAAACCTTCTTGGATTGAACTTTAATCTTCATAAACAAGTGATAATTTTCGAAATTATGGAGGTGATAAGGGGGATTTTTGGCTGAATTTAAGTAGAGAGAGAGTTATTGTGTTTTGATTTTGAATTCTTTGAATTATGGATGGTTATGGATGCCTTTAAGAAACATCATCATCACCACCTTTCTTTAAAGCCACTAAATAGAGGAGAGATGAGAGAGAAGTCATTTGCATGGCTGCCAACTAGCAATCCATGTCTCAAATACACACATACACACGAATACATATATATACAATTTATTGACCAAAAACTGGTATTTTACTGGATACCGGGTATTTTATCTAGCGTTTTAACCCGTTTTAGCGCTTTTTAAATTATTTTTAACATTCTTTAAAAATAATCTCACCAAAATATTATTAAACTATATTTTGTTTGCCCGGACTGGCTACGTTGTCGGTATTTGGCAGTATGCGCGCTGTGCAGCACGGTACGCGCTTAGAATCGCAAAAATAGGAATTTAAGCGTTTTTATTTATTTTTTATCATTCTATAGTAATAAACTCATCAAAATATTATTAAAATGATTATCAGTTGCCCTGACAGGCTGTGTTGACAGTATTTTGTCGGTATACGCACTGCATCTCGCGGTACGCGCTTAAACTCGAAAAATAGAGTTTCTTAGCGTTTTAATTTATTTTTCCTCACGAATATGATTAAAATTATTATTCTAATCATAACAGACTATTTTTAGGATTTTAACACTGATCGGGTGGTCACCGACGTTCGTTTCGCATTTTAACTATTACACGATAAGCGTTTATCTTATCGTTGCCAACATAATTTTTACCAAGGTTTAAATTTACCAATTCATTAAATTTCACAGATAAACATCATAACCAGTCAAATACAACCCTGTTACCTATTCACAACACGTGTTACAATTCTACGGTAGGGCCTGAAAAGTCGGGTGTCACAGCTTACGCTCTTCTGAAAGAAGAGCGGCTTCGGCTTCCGCTTTTCTTTTCCAACCAGTGGCAGAACACTCTTCAGTTTTCTGATCGCTCTCAAACTTAGCCCGATCAACCTCCAACTTAGCCCTCAACAGGGCAACTCGGGCCTCCTCTTCAGAAGCTTTTTTCTTAGATGCTTCAATAGCGGACCATTCTTTACACATACTATGCCACTCGCGCACTATACGGTGTATAAAGGAAGTAAATCTAGCAGCTTCCTCAAGATAAGCATGATAAAAATGATCATGAGAACGCTCTTCTTGAAACTTCACTTCACCAGGAGGAAAGGTGCCTTGTAACCAATCACGGCACACCTGCCAGTCTGAAAAAGTGTCACCTTTCTTCAGTTTCCACACTGGTGTGTGGATCTCAAAAGCTTTCTTCTCTGAGTAAGATCGATAATAATAATCCCCTAGAGTTTCCTCTGGGCGGATAGGAGAGTCCACCTCGTTATGCGTAAAGAAACCCTGATCACCGGAAGGGCTTCTAACAACATTCACCGGCGCAGAAGTAGTGGTAGAGGTAGGGATAGTTATCACCGGGTCTTCAGGAACTGGTTTCCCTTTCTTTGCATCATGCGCCACAACATCAGGAGACTTGGGTCGAGCAACATCGGCATCTGCAGTTTCCGGGTCCACAACCTTCTCCGTTTCCATCTCAACCTCAACAGGTTTCTCAGCTTCAGGATTTTCCACCTCAACAACTTTCTCCACATCAGTCTCAACAGCTTTTGTACTCTCTAGCTGCTCCCTAATAGATAAGCGAGGAGACGAAGGCGGAAGATCATCATTAAGAACAGATGATGGCTCCACACGCACAAAAGTAACTAGCTTTTCTACAAAAGACAAAGGTCATATTAACATACAGTTCAAATAAATAATAAATAACGAACATACTCACCGGGGGGAGGTTTTGCAATAAAGGTATCCAGGTTGCCTCTTTTGCCAATTTTTCTTTTCGGCACCTTCTTAGCAGGCTGCACTTCAAATTGCTTCCTTTTCACCGCTTTCATTTTCGCTAAAGGCTCTGGACTTGACTCCAAATCAATGGGGTCCTCAGGATTCAATTCTGGGATATCAGTAGTATCCCGAGGCTCTGCCTCTAGTTTCTTTGCAACTACAGGCGCAAGTCCTTCCAACTTATCAGACACCACTACATAATCACACCAGGAGTCAGAGGAATGGCACATACCTTTCCTCTCTCCCTTAACATTCTTGGCCTTTGAAGATCGAGCCTTCGGCGCGTCAGTCTTCTTCGGCGTAATAACAGCAGCCGGTACGCGTTGTTTCTTCTTCTCAGGGCCTATGGCCAGGTTAGTCAACTCACCTATTTCAAAAAGAATATTGCAATATTACCCCACGCGCAAAGACATCAAAGAGTAATATTGCAATATTAATCAAAAACCAAAATTGAACTTACCAGCACCAGTCGAAGGTTGCGCGGCCAGATCTTCATCCCGCGGAAGAGCAAAATTCCTGACTATCTGTAGATACCAGAGTTCCTCATCAGCTCTCTTCGGAACGGTGGCCATCCTCCCGTTTTCTCTCTTGTATGCAACAACATACAAGGAAACAACTACAAGGGGAAAGGCATGAACAAATTCGTATTACACACAAAAACAAGAAAGCAAAAGGTAAGAAAACCCCAAATCTGCCCTCCATGTACACTGGCTTGTCTTCACGATCCATCTTCCAGTAAAGACTCATGCCAGCAGCAACCAGGGCCCTCTCCGGAAGCTCAAACGATAGGACATCTTTCAGATCTTGGTATCAAATCTCCGATTGTGTAGTCTTCATGTTTTCTACCACAATGTCCTCTGTACCCCTACAGGACATTTTCATCGGAATCACACCGGCTTTGATGAAGAAAAATTTTTGCTTCCAATGGTGAAAGTATTTTGGGGGATGCAACAAGATTTTCTTCGCCGACGAACGCTGGGCAAAAGAATAAAAACCCTGGGAGCAGTGGAATTAATAGAACACTCGGAAACGGTTAACCGTTGGCTCAATATGCATTGACCGGCAAAGGAATTCGAAGTGTCGAATCTGTACCATTCTGATGGGGTGTAGTTGAGAAATATGAAATTTATAATATGCAAGAATATCAAGAAAAAACCTTGTCACCTGTAATCGAAAGTTGCCTTCAGTAAAATAATCCCAGAATAAAGTGACGTAACCGGCCGGAGCGTCGGCAGTCTTTTGACCGTCATCGGGGTATCGAACACCCTAACTATTAGGAAATTTGAAGTTTTGAACTAGGCCATCAAACACTTCTTTTGACCACTTCAATGGTGGAAGACCGACAGACATTTCTTCTGAAGAATCCTCATGACGTTCTCCGATAGACAAAAGGGGAAAGATTTGCAGGTCTCTTTAACGAAATATTGGGGAAGACAAGTGGAAGTCAAAGAGCAAACAATGAAAAGAAGGCACTAAAAGGGTTTATATACTCACCGCCATCAATGCCCTAGAAAACCGTGATAGCCACCTTTTGCAGAAAAACACGGTTATCGAAGCATCAGGGGCGAGTGGGAAGCAACAACCAACCTCACGCGCACGTGTAGGCCATGTTTGACGACGCACATTTAATAAATAACTGACAATTGATAGCCTGACATCAAAACCGTTACACGTCAACAATCAGAACAGTACCTTTCACCTGCCAGGAGTCAAATTTTTCAAAATTTGAAATCATGAGCATTTCAACTAGAAGATAAAGTATCTTCTACAAGAAGATTCTCCGTATTTCGCGCCTAAACTTCACAAAGCAAAAAGCTCACATTCATTTTATATAGTCCAGTACTGTCACACCCCGACCACGTAAAACAACAAATCGTGGCGGAAACGTCAGGGAGTGTTGTAACAGAATTATCGTTTCACAACCATGGATACAAAAGAGTTTCATTTTATTTATTCATTAAGTAATTTACATTGTTTTAGCATGAAACAAGCAAGTTATAAATCGACAATCATTGTTATTATGTCACTTAAGGCCTCGTCTAGATCCTATGTGACTCGTGCATCCTAGCAATCAACATCAAGCAACATCACCTGAAACATATGTAAAAACAAAGTCAGCAAAGAAATGCTGGCGAGCACATAGTTTTTGTGGGAGTGTCAGATTCATGGCTCATTTACATGTTGAAATATCTCGTAAAAGTCAGCAAAGAAATGCTGGCGAGCACATAGTTTTTGTGGGAGTGTCAGATTCATGGCTCGTTTACATGTTGAAATATCTCGTACAACTTCGTTAATCGATATTAGAAACCTTGTTTTGAAAAATGTTTGTATTGTAAAATGAATAACCAAGTCAAAATAGATTGGTTATAGTTTATAAAACCTCGATGCCATGAATCTTAACTCAAAACATTTGTTTAAGTAACCAAATCGTAAATCGTTCTCGTAATAAAACTCGTATGGTTTATATAGTTTTGTAAACATCGTTTAACTCGTTCTCGTTATAGATCATCGTTCATTTCTTTAAATCATTCATAATCGGTCAATCGTTCAAAATCATTCTCGTTCAAACCGTTCTTGTTTTAATTGTGAAAACTATTTTTGGTCGTCTCGCTAATAACATTCAAACCTTCGTAACTCGTCCATCGTTCAACTCGTATTAACAAACCACCAAAGGGTAAGTTAACAATCACAGATTCAGTCGTTACCCACCTAACCCACACATAACCATGGGTGCAGTCTGATAACGGGATTTGTCAGATCCTATGGTTCCATAACCTAATACTGGTCGGTTTGGCCAAAATTAATGAATGTCATTCGTTATGTAACTACAACCAACAAGTTCGTTCACATCGTTGAAATCGTTGTTAATTTAGTATAAACCATCTTAATCGTTCTTGAAATCATCGTTTAAATATAGAAATCGTTTTGATACATATGAATCACCCCAAAACAATCGAAAACAATAAAAAGAGGGGATCTATGTACTCACCTTTGGGTGCGTTTTTATATGCTAACACAATCCCTCAAATTGTTTATTCGTCCTAAATTAAATAAGAATGATTTAATAATAAAAAAACTCACAAAATACATAAGTTTCTCCGATACTTAGAATTTTCACATAACTTTGAGATTTTCTCGAAAAGTTATTATTTTTTTATTATATTGGTGTATTTGTATATATATATGCTTTTTGTGACATAATATAAATATCGTGATACACATAATCTTGTCAACACAAACACATCATCATACACATATTGTAAAACACATAGCACATTGTAACACCTCAAATTTACCCATGAACAACCCATTATAGTGTATGTCGAAAAACACTTATTTTAGCGATCCGGTAACATTTTTGGGCTCCGGAAGTCACGTATGACTAACCAAACATCAAGTAAACTTAATATAAGTTAAAATACTTATTTTTATATGAAAAATATATGAGTTTACTTACTGATCTAAAACAGTTTTATAAAAATCCTCCGAAAAGCTGATTTTTAACCGTTTTACCGCATAGTTTTGCATCAAACGTTACCCGAACCATCCCAAATCGAAATGACATGATATTTTAACATAACCCATGTTATTTACTGAATAAAATAGTGGTTATACTCATGATAGTGCAGGTCTCACATAAAGCACATAAATCATGCAAATTTCACATATTTTACCACTTTTTAAGCTATATGTACAACATTCAAAGCTATCAAACCTATGTCAAAGTTTCATGCCATTAGAATATATCAAATAATGTTATTTTTAGTGTTTATAATCTTATCTAAAACATTTTTGTCATACAACCAATTTTTTATCACTTCTTGAGCTTTAAATCTACATGTATTCTCATGTACAAGTGTCTAAAGCACACTATCATACTATCATCATTTCATATGAGTTTAGATGCATCAAACATGTGATTTGTTCATGTTTATTTGCTGATGTAATTGAACATTTATCATGTCTTACACAAATCATTAAACACTTGCATTTTAACTATCATTCAAGAACAAGTAACAACTTAAACAAGTACTTATGTAGAAATCAAACTTCAAAGCTCATACACACATATACATTTGTACGGTTATACACACACACACACATATATATATATATATATATCACCATTTTTATTTTGTATCAAGACCCATTTCATTTTAGGTTTCAAGTTTGTGAAAATTCCAAGATTCAAGAGAAACTTCAAATCATCAAGAACAACCAAAGATGAATATGGTGATGGAGGTGGGGGTTACGGTTCAAGGGAGAGAGGAGAGAGGAGAGAAGGAGATTTGTTGAGTGGAGTGTGATCTTGAAAGATATGAAGATATATAAAAAGATATGGAAGAGATATGAAGGTGGCATGCAATAACACTTGTCCAAAGAAAATCAAGCAAGATCCCAGCGAAATAAAAATCAAATCTTGGAGTTTGGTGGGTCCTTGTGACCGTGAAATATGGTAGGGGGGGGGTTAAGTGTAATTTTTTGAATGGTAAAATAGATAAAAACAGGTATTTAACTGGATACCGGGTATTTTGTCTAGCGTTTAAATCCCGGTTTATGGCGTTCTAAATTATTTTTATTAATTTATAAAAATAAATTCGCCAAAATATTACTGAAATAAATTTTAGTTGCCGAGACTGGTTGTGTTGTCTGCGTTTTGCAGTAGAAGCACTGTGTTGCGCAGTAACGCGCGGTACGCGCTTAAACTTGAAAAATAATGGTTTTAAGTGTTTTAATTTATTTTTCAACACGAACCTGATTAAAAATAAAATTTTAATAATAACATAATATTTTTGGGATTTAAATATTATCCGGACGGTCACCAACGTTCGTTTCGCAGTTTTGTCGTAATTAGTTTTAAAGTTCGAACAAACATGTTTTTGCCATACCGAATCCTTTGAAACTTATTTCTAAGTTATGTAAAGGATATTTAGGGTATGTTTGGCTTACGTCACAGTTCCGGAGTGTACGTCGCGTTAAACTGATTGCGTTTACGCACCAGTTTGCGTATAACCTTCTAGAAAGTGATTTAAAGCTTGAAATCGGAATCTAATCAAATTGTAAAATCATCAAACACAATACCACATATAATAACACCAAAGAACATTGTTTTATTGATAATCAACTTTGTTTTACGTTATACGATGATTACAGAACACAGTTGTCACAGTCTCCCCTACTTTAGGAAGTTTCGTCCCGAAATTTTTACTTAGAGGAAACTGGTGAAAACAAATGCGGATATTTCACCTTCATCTGGTCCTCACATTCCCAAGTAAACTCAGGACCACGTTTGTATTCCCAGCGAACTTTGACCAATCGAATCCGTTTGTTCTTCAGCTGTTTGAATGTACGGTCCACTATCTCCACAGGTTTCTCGACAAAGTGCATTGTTTCATCGAGTTGAATCTCGTCGAGAGGAATGTGAAGATCAGTATCAGCTAAACACTTTCGCAAATTGGACACGTGAAAATTCGGATGAAACATTTCCAAGCTCTGGAGGGAGCTCTAGTCGATAGGCAACCTTTCCAATTCTTTCAACAATCTTAAATGGTCCAACATATCTGGGTGCAAGTTTTCCTTTCTTTCCAAATCTCACCACTCCCTTCCAAGGTGACACCTTGAGTAGGACACGGTCTCCGATTTGAAATTCTAAGGGCTTGCATCACATATCCGCATAACTCTTTTGACGGCTTCGAGCTGTCACAAGATTATCGCGGATTTTCTTGATTTTGTCTGTTGTTTCCAGAATGAGCTCCGGTCCAGTAAGCTGAGCTTCACCGATCTCATTCCAACAGACAGGTGAACGACATTTTCGACCGTAGAGAGCTTCGAATGGTGCCATATTAATACTAGCATGATAACTGTTGTTGTAAGAGAACTCGATCAGTGGAAGATGAGAATCCCAATTACCACCAAAGTCTATCACGCATGCCCTAAGCATATCCTCCAAAGTTTGAATCGTTCTCTCAGATTATCCATCTGTTTGGGGATGATAAGCAGTGCTTAGATTTAGTTGGGTTCCCAACGCAGATTGCATGGTCTTCCAAAAATGAGATGAAAACCGAGCATCACGATCGGAAATGATATCCAAAGGAACACCATGCCGTGATACAATCTCATCAACATAAATCTTTGCAAGTTTATCAGCAGATAGATCCTTGCGAATCGGTATAAAATGAGCTGATTTCGTTAATCGATCGATAACAACCCAAATAGCATCGTGACCTTTAGATGTACGTGCTAACTAAGTGATGAGATCCATTGCAATGTTCTCCCACTTCTAGACCGGTATCTCTGGTTGTACAAGCAAGCCAGAAGGTCGTTGATGTTTAGCCTTGACTTTGAGACAAGTTAGGCATTTCGATACATACAAGGCAACATCCTTCTTCATACCAGGCCACCAGAACTGAGTACGAAGATCCTTGTACATTTTATCAGCACCAGGATGGATAGAATATCTAGACTTGTGAGATTCGTCCATTACCAAGGTGCGAAGATCGTCTTGTTTTGGAATCCACAAACGATCCTTGAAATATAGCAACCCATCGTCCTTCGTTTCGAGTTTAAGTTCGAGTTCAAGCGGTAGCTCATATTTCAATAAGTCTTTGATCACACAAGATCGTTGAGCTTGAAGGACACGGGATTGAATATCAGATAGAGTTCGAACAGAATGAAGCTTGACTCGTTCCTTTCTACTAAGCGCATCGGCTACGACATTCGCCTTACCAGGATGGTAGTGGATCTCGCAATAATAATCGTTTAACAGTTCAACCTAACGTCGTTGCCTCATGTTCAGCTCCTTCTAATTGAGAATATGCTGGAGACTTTTGTGGTCTGTGAAAACCACACACTTCGTTCCATAGAGGTAGTGTCTCCAGATTTTAAGTTCGAAAACCACAGCTCCTAATTCAAGATCATGAGTCGTATAGTTCTTCTCATGAATTTTCAGCTGTCAAGACGCATAAGCTATGACTTTACCTCATTGCATAAAAACGGAACCAAGTCCTAGATTCGACGCGTCACAATAGACAACAAAATCTTCGTTTCCCTCAGGTAGAGATAAAACAGGAGCATCACAGAGCTTTCGTTTCAGCATTTGTAATGCTTCTTCTTGCTTAGGTCCCCATTCAAAAGGCTTATTTTTCTGACTCAAAGCAATGAGAGGAACCGCGATCTTTGAGAAATTAGAAATGAATCGACGATAATAACCAGCAAGACCAAGAAATAATCGAATCTCTGTAGGTGTCGTCGGTGTATTCCACTCCTTAATAGCAGCTATCTTGGATGGATCTACATGAATACCCTGCTCGTTGACCATATGACCCAAAAATTGAACTTCTCTAAGCCAAAATTCACACTTGGAGAATTTAGCACAAAGTTGTTCCTTCTTCAGAAGTTCCAAGGTCAAACGAAGGTGTTGCTCGTGATCGGCTCGAGACTTCGAATAAATGAGAATATCGTCGATGAACACAATGATGAACTTATCTAAATAAGGTTTACAAACCCTATTCATTAAGTCCATGAAGATAGCTGGGGCATTTGTCAAACCAAAAGGCATGACAGTGAACTCGTAGTGCCCATATCTCGTACGGAAAGCAGTTTTGGGAATATCTTCTTCGAGAACACGAAGTTGATGATACCCAGATCGCAGATCGATCTTGGAAAAGCATGAAGCACCTTGCAGCTGGTCAAAAAGATCATCAATTCTAGGTAGGGGATATCGATTCTTGATGGTACGCTTATTAAGCTCACGATAATCGATACACATTCGAAAAGATCTATCTTTCTTTTTCACAAAGAGGACAGGAGCTCCCCAAGGCGAAAAGCTTGGACGGATGAATCCTTTATGAGACAACTCTTGAAGCTGTTTCGATAATTCTAGCATCTCCGACGGTGCAAGATGATAAGGTGCTTTCGCAATCGAGTTGGCATTGGGTACAAGGTCAATATGAAACTCGACTTGACGAATTGGAGGCAAACCAGGCAGTTCATCGGGAAACAGCTCTGGATAATCCCGAACAATCGGAATATCCTGAATACTCTTGCTCTTACCTTTCTCCTCGGTGACATGTGCCAGGAAGGCAACATATCCCTTTCGCAAATAACTTTGGGCCTTTGTACACGACATAAGCTTCAAACCATCAGATGGTTTTTCGCCACGAACTTCCAGAACATCGCTAGACAGAAGAGGAATACGAACAATCTTACCGAAACAAATCACCTCAGCATGATGTTTGGTTAACCAATCCATCCCCACGATAATATCGAAACTCCCAAGTTGCATCGGCGTGAGGTCAATGGGAAAAAGATGGTTATCAAGGTTTAACTAACAATCACGAATAACAGAATCGAGAACAAGAGGTTTACCAGTAGCAACTTCGACAGATAAGGGTTTCCTCAGTTTAGTTCTAGGTATCGCAAGCAAAGGTTCAAAAGATAATGAAACAAAACTTCTATCGGCATCAGAATAAAAAAGAATAGATGCAGGTCGATTTTTAACAAGAAACATACCATTAACCACCTCGTTGTCAGCCCTCGCTTCGTTAGCATTCAGATTGTACGCTCGCCCATGTGCGGGATTCACATTTGCGTTGACATTCGCATTCGGGTTCGCATTAGCATTCGCGTTTGCATTCACCAGCCACAGACAGTTGTTGCGGAAGTGACCAAACTGTCCACAATTGAAACATGAACCCGGTGGGAATCTAGCAGCATTCCCCTGAACTAGAGCTTGATTCTGAACAATCTGATTCTGACCCAAACGACAGACGTTGGCCAGATGCCCAAGCTTACCACACTTTGTGCATTGCCTACAAGCTTGTTGTGCAGCATGATGACCGTTGCAGCGAGCACAATGAGGTGCGGTACCAGCATACGCTTTCTTCGCAGGCAGTTGAGCTGGTGGGTTCTGAAGGTTCTGAGCAGTAACTGCAAAGTTCTGAGCACCCTTTCGCTTTCTCGACTTCTTCGACAACTCACCTTTCTTACCCTTACCCTTTTCCTTGACAGATTCGGTCGACTTCTTCTTATCACCCTTGCAGGTAAGTTTACCCTTCCTGACTTGCGACTCAGTCAGGGTAGCAGATAACTCGATCGCGTGATGAACAGTAGTAGGATTAATGCCAGTCACAATATCTTGTATGGAATCGGGTAACCCATCGATATACCTCTCTATCGCTTTCTCCAACGGGGTAACCATAGTAGGACACAAAAGACTGAGTTCCTCAAATTGATCCGTATACGCACGGTGTTCTCCCCCATCTTGCTTTAGATCATCAAACTCTCATTCCAAAGCTCGAATTTCGTGACGGAGACAGAACTCTTTCATCATGAGAGCTAGAAGTTCTTCCCATGTTTATGCCAATGCCACTTCGGCACCCCTATCGCGCATCACTCCGTTCCACCATGTAAGAGCACGCTTCCAAACACACTTGATGCAAATTCAACCTTACGCCCATCCGGACATTGCACATGTCTGAATGTGTTCTCGATACTTTCGAACCATTGAAGGAGCGCAGTTGCTCCTTGCGACCCAGAAAACTTTAGCGGCTTAGCAGAATTGAAATTCTTGAAATTACATGGTGCATTGTTATTATTATTGTTGTTGTATAGCTCGTGGATTTGGGTCGCAACGCCTGGAAGCACAGCAGCCATTTACTGAGAGACAAGGGCTGTGACTTCTTTAGTAGTAAATGATTGTGCATCACGTCGAGGAGGCATTGTCTAACAAGGAAATATGAGAAACGAGTGAGGTCGTCAATTAGGAAAAACAAAAGAGGTATTGAAAATATCGACGAAACATAAGGAAGGCGATCATTTTTTTGTTACCTCGAACAAACAAATGACAAGCGGTGACTAATCACAGTAATGAATCAAAACAATGTATCGCGAAGACATACTCGCCTATAAGTGAACACTCACCCCAAGAGTTCCCAGGTAAGAGTAACTGGTCCGATTATGTGGATTTATACGAACACTCTAGCCTTAGACAGAAAACTCAGTGTACAGGCATTCACTCTTCCAGTTTGCACGTGTTCACATTATTTAGACCTAAACTTTGACGAGATTTTGAAAACTCTGAAGGCACTAAGCCAAAAAATGAGTCAAACTGGAAGGGTTCAAAACCTTATAACATAGGGTTCAAAACCTAGTAATCAATCATCCTAGAACGAATGATTAATTTTCGAAGCAGATTCGGATTTTGTGTCCTCGTTGTGGTTATCACCTAAGGTTAGGTGACGGTTTTGTTTTTAAAAAATCTAAACGCAATTCAAGTTGCGTTGGAGTCCTAGAAAGTTATAGTCTAGGTCAAAATATTACTAATGACCTAATTCCCTATAACCATTGGCTCTGATACCAACTCTTCTGTCACACCCCGACCACGTAAAACAACAAATCATGGCGGAAAGGTCGGGGAGTGTTGTAACAGAATTATCATTTCACAACCATGGATACAAAAGAGTTTCGTTTTATTTATTCATTAAGTAATTTACATTGTTTTAGCATGAAACAAGCAAGTTATAAATCGACTATCATTGTTATTATGTCACTTAAGGCCTCGTCTAGATCCTATGTGACTCGTGCATCCTAGCAATCAACATCAAGCAACATCACCTGAAACATATGTAAAAACAAAGTTAGCAAAGAAATGCTGGCGAGCACATAGTTTTTGTGGGAGTGTCAGATTCATGGCTCGTTTACATGTTGAAATATCTCGTACAACTTCGTTAATCGATATTAGAAACCTTGTTTTGTAAAATGTTTGTATTGTAAATGAATAACCAAGTCAAAATAGAATGGTTATAGTTTATAAAACCTCGATGCCATGAATCTTAACTCAAAACATTTGTTTAAGTAACCAAATCGTAAATCGTTCTCGTAACACTACTAGAAAATGCGCCTAATGCAACTTTTTGGATGCAACCCTTTTCAATTGTGTTGCATTTGACTCTAATGCAACTTTGTTCAAGAAAAAGGTCGCATTACGTGATCTAATGCAACCTTTTTCATAAAAAGTTGCAAAATTTTACTAAAATTGCAACCTTTTTTATTTAAAAGTTGTGAATTTACTAAAAATTGCAACTCTTTTCTTTAAAGGTTGCAAATTTTGTTCAAGATTTTGTTAGAATAGTTGCATTGTTATAACTTAGATGCAACTTTTATTTTAAAAGGTTGCGTAATTCAATGAAAATACATAATCATAAGAAAACATATATTAGGTATCGTTCCTCTAATGGTTGATGCAAGTACAACATTAGCTGCCACAAATGTAGTTGATAATGAGAATGACGATACTTTATGGGACTGGATGGACGTGGATGATACTAGTGACACAAAGTTGGTTTAATTTTTTTATTAATATTCATTAGACTATTTTTATATAAAGTTTTCACTTTTCAAGATGTTTTGTTGCATCCCTTATTATTGATTGTTGCTTAAAGAGCGCCAATATTATATGCAAAGTTTGTTTATATCATAGGTTAATCGAGCTCCGACTCGGCTCGTTTGCACCCGTAGCAAAACAATTACATTACTTTTTTTTAATCGATCATGTTTTATTAGGGGTGCAAACGAGCCGCGCCGAGTCGAGCCCGAGTAACTGATGAGAACTCGACTCATTGGTAGTTTCTCAGTCTCGAACTCGGCTCATGCTCGGCTCGTTTCGATAGTAATTCATGTAAGAACGTGAACCACAACAATTCATCACCATTGACTATCATTTAACCATTATTGATTATGTTCGTCCATTAAGTAGTGTGGTTGACCAAAGTTGACTTAAATGGCCTTTAGGAGTCACCATGTATCCTAATCGGCCGTAAATGATCCTAATGGACTACCAATTGCCATAACTGATCATCACTGATCCTAATTGATCATCATTGATCATGTTTGACAATTCATGTATGGACGTGAACGACACCAATTCATAATCATTGACTATCATTTTAACCATTGTTGATTATGTTTGACCATTAAACAGTGTGGTTGACCAACCGATAAACCGAACTGCTCGTTACGATTTGAAAATTTAAAACCAACCGATTGAAAGTTAATAAAAAACGACCGTGATACCCCGGTTTAGGCGGTTTCACGATTTCACACTGAACACCCCTACTAGCATCCCCGATGATCATTGATACGTTGTGTTGTGGATAGTCGCTACAACAAAATGATTTATTTGAATTAAGAAATTTAATTATGAAAGTAAATTATTATCATAAATAATAAAATTTAAATTTAAAATACATATATTATTCTCCCAAAATTGATTTTTTTTATATATAATGAAACTTTTTAGTTGGTTACTTGGGTGGTTTTTAAAAAGGGTTATTAGCGGGCATTTGGGCTTAATTTTTTTGATTTTCCCTCTTAATCACACTCCCAAATTGCAATCGTTCCCTAATTTCTGGTGACCTACGGACGTATGAACTAGATGAATGGTTCAATGGCTGATGAATGGTTCAATGGCTGGAGGTCGAAGGGGAGATCTAGTTTCTTAGGACGGACAGAAGGGTTTCGCGTAGTTCAATCGCAGTTTCAACCCACCTTCAACCCTAGGTCAGTAAAAAAGAATATGATTTTGTTCAGTTGATCAATAATGTGTGATTTATGTGCAACGAAGGGATGATTCCAGTCTTAATTGGGGTTTCTTTTTACCATTTCTCGTGGGATTTTAGCCGGAAAATACCTGATCTTGCGTCTGACCGCACTTAAAAGGTCGCCTCACTAGGCTGCGCTTCCGCACCTAGGCACGCGCTACGGTTTTGGTGTATTGATAGCTTTTTGAATGCTATCTTTGTACTTAAAGAAACTGGCTCCTTTGAACTTTGAAATCATTATTGTAATATTTTTATACGGATTCTATTTGTTACTTTAAAAAAAGGAGCTACATTGAGACTTTGTGATATTACTCTTAGTAGTTATGGACATAGTCACATAATTAGCTGGATAGGCCATGGTCTACGATCTGGATCGTCCGTACCGGATTGCGGTACGATAGCGTTTCGGGAATGCTCCAAATCACAAATTTGACTGTGAAATAGCGTTCCGAACAATTAACCGAGTCATACCTGTTGATATAGGGATCGAGAATTCTTAACTCGTGAAACACGTTTCTTGCTATATATATAAATTCAGCATGATATTAAAAATACCGATATCTCACCACGATTACCGATATCTTGGATATCGGTCCTTGACCGATATCCGATTTTTGACCACATTAACCACATTATTTGGCTGCTTTATTCATTAGTGATCCATTTATGATGGACAAGATGTTTATCATCTGTTAGTTATGGTGAATAACTTGATCAGTCCTGTATAAATTTTCGAAGGGGTCCTTATTTGTATTTTATGTTAAAATTGAGGGAAAACATCTATTTTATTTGTGCTTCTTGCTTTGGTTAATCTGTAGGAGGAGTTTTCAAGCTGGAGTTATTTTTGCCAGAAGAATATCCTATGGCTGCTCCCAAGGTACATGGATACATACTGATGCATGTTAAGCTGGAGTTATAAAGCCCCAATGGCGCCTAGCACACCACGACGGTGGTCGTTATGGGGCAAAAAAAAGGGGGCAGCGCTATCTCCATAGTCATAAAGCCCCTTTGTGGGCGTTATGCGACACGTGTCGTGTCACGTCACACAGGGGCTTTATAGGGCGTTATATCACAGTGATATTATCACTAAAGACCGTAGTCATAAAGCCCCTACCCATCATTAGCTAATTATTACTTTTCAATTTTATTAATTAATTATAAAAACCCTTAACTATTTTTGATTGGTCAAAGTTTTAAAACTTCCCTCCATCACGCCGCTACGGAGATAGCGCTGCCCCCCTTTTTTGCCCCATAACACCCACCGTCGTGGTGTGCTAGGCTCCATTGGGGCTTTATAGGCACACATGGTGCCCCACTACACACAACCTAATAATTTGATTGACTAGCATTGTTGGCCCCTTTACCATGAATACTGCTTTCTGAGCTTGTACATTTGGTCAATGAAGGTGTACGTCCATTAATGATATGTATTATTTGCATTGATGATATTCTGCAATGAGGGAGTTAACAGATTTTAACTACAAATATGTTGTAACTTTTTAATCATAATATTTTTCATCTTTCACATGAACTTATCAAATCCATCATTTTTGTGCTCTCTCTCCCAAAGCTCTTTATACTCTACGTTTAATATGGTATAAGTTGCACGTAATAATGCTTGGCTATGTGCAACTTAAGATTCACATCTATACTTGTGCTGTAATTTCTACCATGCTGCAACAGGTCCGGTTTCTTACAAAAATTTACCACCCGAATATTGACAAGGTTTGTCTTGCACGTCTCTTCTTTTTTGTTTGTTATATTAAGTTTGTTTTTCTTAGTATGTTTCTGATGCAGCTTGGTAGGATTTGTCTTGATATCCTTAAAGACAAATGGAGCCCTGCTCTTCAGATTCGCACTGTACTCTTGAGGTATAGTTACTAACTGATACCTACAAATTTCTATTTTACTAGTTCGCTTATGTTTTCTTTGTCGGGTTTCAGGTGTTTATTTAGTTATTGGTATTTTGGTCTTGAGTCGTTTCAGCCCAACAAGCAACAAGAATGATTAGCTCAATTAGGGACTTGGTCATGTGTGTGATTAATGATCGGTTTGGGGACTTGGGTTTGATTTAAATTTTGTTAACTAGGTTCTGTGGCAAAGCCAGAGAATCTCTCTGATGGTACATTGAATTTGATGATTTGGTAGTGTATCATTTGTAGTAAGAACGGGGTAAGTTCTTGTACATTTCATTTGTTTTGACTTATATTTGTTAATCAAATAATTTTCATTGATTGGAATCTGGAAACTTCTGTGCTTTGGCTGCTTGCTTACTCTTATCTTTCATTACAATTTATACCATATTTATGTTCTCTTTGTCTGCAGATCGTAATACTGACCAACAAGCTAAATTTGAAGTTACGATGCGAAGTATTATGGAAAAGCTACCTAATGGAGTATTATAGGATCTTAGAGATGATTAGGAGGTTTTCGTTACTTTTTATCATTGTACTTCACAACTTTATTATGATTACATTGTTCTTTTGATTTTGAACACATGTTATATTACTCATGTTATTATTATGTTGGTGTTTTTAAAATACTAGTGCATACTAACAGAAATTTTAGTATTTCAAATAATAATGCTATAGAGTTGCATTTGACTTTAAAAAGGTTGCATTTGAGTTTAACAAAGGTTGCATTTTAGTGTAGCAAAGGTTGCATATGAGGTAATAAAGGTTGCACTTGAGTATTAGAAAAGTTGCATTTAAAATTTAAAAAAGTTGCATTAGCATGTAAAAAGGTTGCATCACAAAAAGGTTGCATTTGAATAATAAATGCAACTCTTTAAAAAAAAGTTGCATTATCTAATAAAAAGGTTGCATTAGGTCTAATGCAACTTCACCTAATGCAGCCCTTGATAAAAGGTTGCATTAGGCCTAAGGCAACCTTTTCAAGGCCTAATGCAACACTTTCTTAGGGTTGCATTAGCTTTATTTTCTTGTAGTGCAATAAAACTCGTGTGGTTTATATAGTTTCGTAAACATCGTTGTGTGACATCGTTTAACTCGTTCTCGTTATAGATCATCGTTCATTTGTTTAAATCGTTCATAATCGTTCAATCGTTCAAAATCGTTCGCATTCAAACCGTTCTTGTTTTAATTGTGAAAACTATTTTTGGTCGTCTCGCTAATAACATTCAAACCTTCGTAACTCGTCCATCGTTCAACTCGTATTAATAAACCACCAAAGGGTAAGTTAACATTCACATATTCAGTCGTTACCCACCTAACCCACACATAACCATGGGTGCAGTCTGATAACGGGATTTGTCAGATCCTATGGTACCATAACCTAATACTGGTCGGTTCGGCCAAAATTAATGAATGTCATTCGTTATGTAACTACAACCAACAATTTCGTTCACATCGTCAAAATCGTTGTTAATTTAGTATAAACCATCTTAATCGTTCTTTAAATCATCAGTCTGCTTATGGGATTTGTCAGATCCTATGGTACCATAATCTAATACTGGTCGGTTCGGCCAAAATTAACGAATGTCATTCGTTATGTAACTACAACCAACAATTTCAATCACATCGTCGAAATCGTTGTTAATTTAGTATAAACCATCTTAATCGTTCTTGAAATCATCGTTAAAATATTGAAATCGTTTTGATACATATGAATCACCCCAAAACAATCGAAAACATTAAAAAGAGGGGATCTATGTACTCACCTTTGGGTGCGTTTTTATATGTTAACACAATCCCTCAAATTGTTTATTCATCCTAAATTAAATAAGAATGATTTAATAATCAAAAACCCACAAAATACATAAGTTTCTCCGATACTTAGAATTTTCACATAACTTTGAGATTTTCTCGAAAAGTAATTATTTTTTATTATATTGGTGTATCGGGATACACATAATCTTCTCAACACTAACACATCATCATACACATATTGTAAAACACATAGCACATTGTAACACCTCTAATTTACCCATGAACAACCCATTATAGTGTATGTCGAAAAACACTTATTTTAGTGATTCGGTAACATTTTTGGGCGCCGGAAGTCACGTATGACTAACCAAACACCAAGTAAACTTAATATAAGTTAAAATACTTATTTTTATTTCAAAAATATCAGTTTACTTACTGATCTAAAACTGTTTTATAAAAATCCTCCGAAAAGCCGATTTTTAACCGTTTTACCGCATAGTTTTGCATCAAACGTTACCCGAACCATCCCAAATCGAAATGACTTGATATTTTAACATAACCCATGTTATTTACTGAGTAAAATAGTGGTTATACTCATGATAGTGCAGGTCTCACATAAAGCACATAAATCATGCAAATTTCACATATTTTACCACTTTTTAAGCTATATGTACAACATGCAAAGCTATCAAACCTATGTCAAAGTTTCATGCCATTATAATATATCAAATTATGTTATTTTTAGTGTTTATAATCTGATCTAAAACATTTTTGTCATACAACCATTTTTTATCACTTCTTGAGCTTTAAATCTACATCTATTCTCATGTACAAGTGTCTAAAGCACACTATCATATTATCATCATTTCATGTGAGTTTAGATGCATCAAACATGTGATTTATTCATGTTTATTTGCTGATGTAATTGAACATTTATCATGTCTTACACAAATCATTAAACACTTGCATTTTAACTATCATTCAAGAACAAGTAACAACTTAAACAAGTACTTATCAAGAAATCAAACTTCAAAGCTCATACACACATATACATATGTACGGTTATACACACACATATATATATCACCATTTTTATTTTGTATCAAGACCCATTTCTTTTTAGATTTCAAGTTTGTGAAAATTCCAAGATTCAAGAGAAACTTCAAATCATCAAGAACAACCAAGAATCAAGAGTATGATTTAAACATAAATGTTATACCTTCAAGATTCAAGTAAGTTGTTGGATGAGGTTTTGATGATATGGAGCTTGAAATCACTTGAAAGCACCTTGGAAACCCCTTTGGATCTTCACACCAACTTAAAATATGCTTGAAATGGAGATGGATCTTGAAGAACAAAGTTGCAAAGATGAATATGGTGATGGAGGTGGGGGTTACGGTTCAAGGGAGAGAGGAGAGAAGGAGATTTGTTGAGTGGAGTGTGATCTTGAAAGATATGAAGATATATAAAAAGATATGGAAGAGATATGAAGGTGGCATGCAATAACACTTGTCCAAAGAAAATCAAGCAAGATCCAAGCAAAATAAAAATCAAATCTTGGAGTTTGGTGGGTCCTTGTGACCATGAAATATGGGGGGGGGGGGGGGGGTTAAGTGTAATTTTTTGAATGGTAAAATAGATAAAAACAGGTATTTCACTGGATACCAGGTATTTTATCTAGCGTTTAAATCCCGGTTTATGGCGTTCTCTAAATTATTTTTATTAAACTATAAAAATAAACTCGCCAAAATATTACTGAAATAAATTTCAGTTGCCGAGACTGGCTGTGTTGTCTGCGTTTTGAAGTAGAAGCACTGTGTTGCGCAGTAACACGCGGTACGCGCTTAAACTTGAAAAATAACGTTTTTAAGCGTTTTAATTTATTTTTCAACATGAACCTGATTAAAAATAAAATTTTAATCATAACAGAATATTTTTGGGATTTAAATATTATCCGGGCGGTCACCAACGTTCGTTTCGCAGTTTTGTCATAATTAGTTCTAAAGTTCGAACAAACATGTTTTTTCCATACCGAATCCTTCGAAACTTATTTCTAAGTTATGTAAAGGATATTTAGGGTATGTTTGGCTTACGTCACTGTTCCAGAGTGTACGTCGCGTTAAACTAATTGCGTTTACACACCAGTTTGCGTATAACCTTCCAGAAAGTGATTTAAAGCTTGAAATCGGAATCGAATCAAATTGTAAAATCATCAAACACAATAACACATATAATAACACCAAAGCACATTGTTTTATTGATAATCAACATTGTTTTACATTATACGATGATTACAGAACACAGTTGTCACAAGTACTCCACTTACTTGCATAAGAGCAACACTGGACTGGGGGGACTTGAAGGGGTATGGTCCCAAAAACCTCGCACAGGTGCATGGGACCATACCATAACTTCATCACAATAAACATCTTTAAAGGAACCCTGCGCGGCTGCGCACCGGTTCTAAACAAAAAAGTAGAAGAAAACAATCTTTGATATCCGCGCACCGGAGAGAAGGTAAACTAATATAGCACCCTTGCGCGGGCTCATGCAAGAGAACAGTTAGACTTGAAACAAGATCCTAAAACATCTCCATGCGCTTGGAGCCAAGACTTAAACAAAAGGGACTTTTTTGTTATAACAGAATTGACACGTGGCAAAGGCAAAAAGGGTTACAGCTGTAAACCTTCTAGAAGACCTCATCATGCACAACCATTCGGTTACAACCGAATGGTGACGTGGCATAATCCTAAGAGTTCATCTAAGTCACAATGATGACACTAACTTGGAGAAGGATCCACATAAACTCACTTTCCACGTGGCACCTCTCCAGCCGTCGATCACGCTCACGATCCGTGTGCATGGACGTGACGTTAGTGATCAACGAAAAAAGGTATAACCGCTTACGGAAAATGCTTTCCATCACTATCTCCTTCAACAAATTTTCCCGCCTAAATCCAGCTATAAATAAGACAAGTCAGGTATGATCTCTCAAGTTACATTCACTTCACTTTCACTACTTCTTCTTCATTGAGATCTGTACTTATTCTCACGCCGGAGGGTGGTCATGGAGAGAACCCCCATTCTCCCCGTGGTGAGTCTAACGGTTGTCTGTTTTGCAGATATCTTCAGAGAAGAAGCTCAGTTAAACCCCGAATCGAACGAGAGGACTAACCCTTTTATGCAGAACTAAACCCCTGGTCCGATTGATTCCGGTCATACGAACCACTATTTCTTCAAGTAAGTTTTTAATTTTCAAGATTTTGGTGGGTAGGTTTTGATAGGATTTTGATGATGTTAAGCTTGCACCTCCTTAGAATCACTTTGGAAACTCCATTGGATCTTCAAACACCTTTGAAAACACTTTGGTATGAACTTGATTCTTCAATCTAAGAAAGTTCAAGATTTTGAAAATGGAAGATGGAGGTGGTGGTTTACGATTTTGATGAAAGAGAGAGCGGAATAATTTTCAGTTTTGTATTGGAAATATGCA
>JARYGA010036539.1:0-29527 GCA_030545235.1 Helianthus tuberosus | reverse complement strand
AAATCCATGGAAATTTGTTCCCATTTCCATTGTGGTATCTCAGGTTGTTGGAGTGGGCCTGATGGTTTCTGATATTCCGCTTTAACTCTCGCACAAGTCAAGCACTTGCTAACGTAAGTGGCTATGTGAGCTTTCATGCTAGGCCACCAATATGTAGTTCTGAGGTCGTGGTACATCTTATCCGAACCAGGATGTACTGAGTAGCGAGACTTGTGTGCCTCATCCATCACAAGCTCTCGTAGGTTGCCATAGTGTGGGACCCAAATGCGTCCTGTTACATAGTAGGCGTCGTCTGCCTTTTGTTCTAATCGTTGCCTTGAGCCGCGTAGGGCTTCAGCCCTGACGTTTTCTGGTTTCAATGCTTCTACTTGAGCATCTCGTATCTGTGAAGGAAGACTAGACTGAATAGTGAGTTGCAACGCTCGTACACGCCTAGGTGTAGTATCCTTTCGACTGAGGGCGTCGGCCACCACATTGGCTTTGCCCGGATGGTACTTTATGGCACACTCGTAATCGTTCAGTAGCTCGACCCATCTACGTTGTCGCATGTTCAATTCTTTCTGCTTGAAAATATGCTCGAGACTCCTGTGATCGGTGTAGATGGTGCATTTAGTGCCATACAGGTAATGTCGCCATATCTTGAGCGCAAAAACAACAGCTCCCAGCTCTAAATCGTGTGTGGTGTAATTCCGTTCGTGAATCTTAAGTTGGCGCGAAGCATAAGCAATGACTTTATCCCGCTGCATCAATACACAACCAAGACCCTGAATGGATGCGTCGCAGTAAACCACAAAATCATCGGTGCCTTCCGGCAATGAGAGGATAGGTGCGCTACAAAGTCTATCCTTTAAGTGCTGAAACGCTGTTTCCTGTGCATTACCCCAATGATAAACAACACCTTTCTGCGTCAGTAGTGTAAGCGGCTGTGCAATCTTTGAGAAGTCTTTGATGAACCGTCTGTAATAACCCGCCAAACCCAAGAATTGGCGTATTTCAGTTGGTGTACGAGGTGCAGGCCAGTTCTTGATTGAATCTACCTTGGACGGATCAACATGAATCCCATCCTTGTTTACCACGTGGCCTAGGAAGTGGACTTCACGAAGCCAAAAGTCGCATTTTGAAAACTTGGCGTATAGCTGTTCCGTTCGAAGAAGTTCCAAAATGAGTCGTAAGTGCTGCTCGTGTTCCTCCTGACTCTTCGAATAGATCAGGATGTCGTCAATGAAAACAATGACGAACTTGTCAAGATAAGGTTTGCACACCCTGTTCATAAGATCCATGAAAACCGCAGGCGCGTTAGTTAATCCGAATGGCATGACCATAAACTCGTAGTGGCCGTAGCGAGTTCTGAATGCTGTTTTGGAGACGTCCTCATCCTGGACTCTCAGTTGATGGTATCCTGACCTTAGATCAATCTTCGAGTAATAGCTCGACCCTTGCAGCTGGTCGAATAAGTCGTCGATGCGTGGAAGAGGATAGCGATTCTTCACGGTCACCTTGTTTAGTTCGCGGTAGTCTATACACATGCGGAAGGTACCGTCCTTCTTCTTTACAAATAATACCGGAGCTCCCCAAGGCGAAGAGCTAGGACGTATGAAACCCTTTTCCAAGAGTTCTTGTAGTTGCTTAGACAGTTCTTCCAGTTCCGTTGGAGCTAAGCGATAAGGTGCTCGAGCTATGGGTGCTGCTCCTGGAGCTAGCTCGATCTGAAATTCGACCTGACGATGAGGCGGTAACCCAGGTAACTCTTCAGGAAACACTTGAGGAAAATCGCGTACTACAGGGATATCCTCAATCTTTTTCTCTTTCTTCGACGTATCAGTAACGAGTGCTAAAACAGCTGTGTGGCCCTTACGTAAACACTTCTGAGCCTTCAAGAAAGAAATGATGCCACTCACGACACCACTCTTGTCGCCTTGAACTTCGAGAGGTTCTTTACCAGAACGGGGAATACGAATGATCTTCTCCTTGCATAGGATCTCTGCTTGTTGTTGGGATAACCAATCCATACCGATGACGATGTCGAAACTACTCAGAGTTATGGGAATGAGGTCGATAAAGAAGGTCTGACCAGCGAGGATAAGATTACAACCTTGAACTATGTGTGTGGCCTCTAAACTTTTACCGTTAGCTAACTCTACGACATGTTTGGTATTCAAAAGTGTTGGTGCACGTTTAAGCATTTGACTAGTTTTCAGAGACATATAACTGGTATCCGCACCCGAATCAAATAATACAGTAACATAAAAGTCGTCGAGAAGAAACTTACCCATAATCACATTAGGATCGTTCCTTGCATCATCCTGACCAATCACAAATGCACGACCCCTAGCACCATTGTTGTTTCCCCCATTGTTGTTGTTCCCATTGCCCTGGTTGTTGTTATTATTGTTGTTGTTGTTGTTCTGGTTCCTGTTTAGCTGAGGACAGTGCCTTTTGAAGTGACCTTCAGCACCACAATGAAAACATCCCCTGTTGCCCTGTTGCTGATTCTGCTGTGCTGGTGGCTGCTGCTGATTCTGATTCGCAGGCCGAGGGCTCCGACAATCCTTGGCCTCATGACCCAACTTGAGGCATCTTTGGCAGCGACCCTTGTTACACTGGCCACTGTGATGTCTGTTACAGGTGTTACACTTTGGGAGGTTTCCTCGATATCCGCCCTGCCTGTGGCTACCTGAAGAGTGCTGACTGGGACTCTGATAACTGTCAGTCTTTCGCTGCTGAACCTGTGACTGAACTGTAGCTGAACCTTTGCTGGAATCCACCTCCCATTTTCTCTTGTTATCACTAGAAGTAGCAGGAGTAGCTGAAGTGGTAGCGGTAGTAATAGCGCTGAGACGTTTAGGCAACCTGTTCTGCTCCACCGCCTGATCAGTGAGACGGTGAGCCAACTGAACAACCTGCTGGTAGGTGGCAAGGTTTGCTGAAATTACATGACTTTGAATCTCTGGCACTAGACCCTGAAGATAAAGTTCGATACGCTTAATTGGGGGGTCCACCATAGTAGGACACAGTAATGCAAGCTCATTAGATCTCTTTGTAAACGCCTCAATTTCTGACCCCGTCATCTTGAGATGGAAGAACTCGACTTCCAGCTTATGAATGTCGTCACGACTGCAGTATTCCTCCTTGATCATCTCTTTGAAGTTGTTCCATGGGGTGGCGTTAGCAGCAACCAACCCCAGCATTTGGACCTGAGCTTTCCACCATGTGAGGGCTAAACCCTCGAGAGTACCGGTAGCATACTTCACCCTGCGTGCCTCAGGGCATTCACACATTTCGAATACTGACTCAAGCTTTTCAAACCAGTGGAGGAGTCCAACTGCTCCTTCCGTGCCACTGAATGTGCTAGGACGACAGTCCATGAAAGTCTTGAAAGTACACACAGGTTGCTGAACGGGTTGACCTGATGTGTAAGAACAGAATAAAGTTAAACACAAGAGTTGTTTAGGAACGTAGGATCTAAAGATCCTAGGATGAGTTACGACTGCAGGGTATACCTCCTGCGTTTGCAGCTGCAAGTGCCGCAGCAACTTGTTCATTGATAAGAGCCGTCAACTGGGCTTGAGTCATGTTCACACGTCCGGACATGATCTTCATAGTAAAGGTAGAATAAGTGAGAATGGTTCGCGAGTAGTGCGATAACAGAAGAGTGTAAGCACACAAATGTTCCCCAAGCAATAACAAGTAGTGAGCAATGTAATCTAAGCATACTGCGAGCAAGGTTCTATGCAATTCTAGCAAGTAGGCAATAAACATAAACCTTATTACCTAAGATGTCGAGTCTTGCACGTGGAGCGAAGCGTCGTTGTGGATCATTGAGAGCACTGTTCTGGTTATAGTCCGGTTTTAAAAACGTTTTCCCATATTAAAAGCAAGTTCTCTATAACCAATGGCTCTGATACCAATCTGTCACACCCCCAAAATCCACACGCGGAGTATCACCGCTTGGAGGCATGACTGACCAGGATCAAGCCACCAATCATATTGAACATATAAGTAAATAGTAAAAGTCATTCATCAATATGATAGGTGTTTTCAAAACCAAACATAAACAAGTGTGTAGCGGAAGCATAAGTATGCAAACCCAAAGTAAATCATAAGTTCAAGTGTTAAAATATTTAACATGGCATTCTCGGTCCATGTCCACAACGACCTGCTCCACCCTGTGCAAGCTCCATATGTACCTAAGGTCCTGCAAGGCATGCAGCAGAGAGTCAACAACTAGTTGAGCGAGTTCACAGTAAGTAAGTTCGTAATAGTAAGTTTGTTTCGTAACATGTGGCGCTACTAGGCCGATAGTATGTTTTATTAGTGGGGGCTTCCCATGTTTGCATATACACTAGACTATTTGTAACCATAAGTGTTCTTCACAACCGAGAACAGTAGTACGTACAAAGTTTACGTAGGCTTTACGTAAGTGTCCTTCACAACCGAGGACAGGGGTACGCGGGGATTTACGTAGGTTTTACGTAAGTGCCTGACACAACCGAGGCAGTAGTGAGTATAAGTTCACGTAGGTTTTACGTGAGTATCCTTCACAACCGAGGATAGCGAGTAGCATAAGTATACGTAGGTTTTACGTATGTGTCCTGCACAACCGAGGACAATGGTATGGTAGTCTAGTATCAGTGTATGTACGAATCTATTCAACCTTATTCCTTCCATCCCATTCCCCAAACCCTGGGAATCCCATGCCTTAGTAAGGGTGTGAACTCACCTTGGTTTGCTCGGTATGCTAAGAATGCTCACAATTAATCAATCACGTCCTAGATTATTCACGTATGCGAAATCAGTTTACGTACGAGTACAACATGGTAACACCGAGTCAAAGATCATCACGTAGCACATAACACGTATTCAACACATACGAAACATGCAATTCAGTTAACAGCAGTTAATTAGGTCAGTTAAGTTCTAACAGAAACAAACCAAGTTAAAACAGGTTCCCCACTCGACGAAACACCTTCAGTTTCGTCGAGAGTCCCTTCGGCGAAACAAACCCCCAGTTTCGTCGTTTGATTTCTTGACGAATAAATCCTGATTCGTCGTATTTCAGATTCGTCATTAAGTTCAGATTCGTCAAATGTCAGTTACGTATCACATTAGTTACGTCATAATATCACAAAAACCCTAATTCGCCGTCATCAACATACGAAGATCATACCGAACTCACACAGTAATCATTCAGCAAATCATCGATATTATTTATTATGCCAATCATAACATAAACATGCAACACATGAAAAATCTTATTATTTAACACACATGGCCGACATCCATCCACCACCGTCCAACCTTATTGGACCGAAATACATAGTCAAGGTTTATTTATTTATTCTTTGTAGTCTGCACCTCTAGATCTGAACAATCAATAAAACATGCACAGTTTGATTCCTCGATTTATGTTTGCCGCCTAACATCCAAGAATTGATTAACTATTTATTTCACAAAAGTCAAGGTTTCATATGAAATCAATTATTACCCATTGACACTTAACATCCTAGACTGACAAAAGATGCTGTTATATACTTGTGATTGGACCAAAAGAATACAAGGACTCATTCAACCAATAGTCATATGCTCCTGACATATCAATATACTAATCACATGGTTTGATCATAAATTCACATGCCTACAATTTCCAAGGTAATAAATATTATACTACTAAGACACAAGCATTCCACCATAACTCGATCATCATACTACCAGTATCATCAAGCATATACATACAAAAATAGTTACGAGACAATATCATTAAACATATGCGTACAAGAACAGTCGAGAGACTAATTTTTACTAACCGAGATGATGATTTGATCGCACAAGGGTTTCCGGTGGTTACTAGTTTGCCGTCACACAACAGGGGGTCCTCTAGGGTTTCGAAAGTTGCTAAAGTGTCTGATTCTATACGTGATCTAATATTTATACGCAAAACAGGCTTTTGGGCTTTAGTGGGCTCGGCGAATCAGTTTGGGCCGGCGAAACACTTCTGTTTCGTCGAATTCTTTTATGGTTTACTAGTCTAGGTTGTTCGAACAGTATACAAGATAAACACTTTAATCACATTACATGCATAACACATCAAATCAAATCAACATTCCAGCATATAATTCTCAACATATAGTTTAGTGTGTATAATTACAAGGCAAGTAAGCAAACAGCTAAACAGTCAACCGTGCAATAAATGCGAAAGTGGAATCTCGGAAACTCGAGTTGTCACAATTTTGAGAGGGTTTGGTTTTACTCATCGGATGGTGCAGTGGATTATGCTTTGTGTGTCGACTACTTCTTACTCGGTATGTGTTAATGGGAATGTGTATAGGTATTTTAAAGGCAGAAGAGGGCTAAGGCAAGGGGACCCGATTTCTCCTTATCTTTTTACTCTGGTTATGGAAATCTTGACGTGTATTTTACAACATGCCACTAGAATTGACTCTTCTTTCAGGTTCCATAATAGATGTGAAAGGCAACGTATTATAAATCTGTGCTTTGCGGATGATTTATTCCTCTTTGCTAGAGGAGATGTGGATTCGGCTAGGTGTGTTATGACTTGTATCACTAAGTTTACGGGTATGTCTGGTTTGAACCCTGATGTTCAAAAAAGTACCGGTTATTTCTGTAATGTTCCTGACCATGTCAAGACGGCTATATTGAGCATTATTCCCTTTGTGGAGGGGACTTTACCTGTTAGCTATTTGGGAGTGCCGCCGATCTCTTCTAGACTCCTCTATAAAGATTGCAGCATTCTTGTAGAGAGTCTTGAGCATATAATTTTAAATTGGAAGAATAAGCTTCTGTCGTTTGCTGGTAGGTTGCAACTGGTTACTTTGGTTCTGTCCTCTATGCATATATTTTGGTCCTCTGTTTTGATTCTTCCAGTTCGTGTTATTAAGGAGTTGGAATCTAGAATGCGGAATTTTTTATGGGCGTGAGGTGCTTTGTATCAGAAACGTAAGTCTAAAGTCTCGTGGAAGGCTGTTTGTGTCCCTAAATATGAAGGTGGGCTTGGTCTTAGACGTATTCGGGATATGAATCGAGCTTTAATGGTGTCGCACATATGGAGTATTCTCACTAAATTAGATTCGTTATGGGTGAAATGGATTTATTCGTATAAGTTAAGAAGGTCGAATTTTTGGCAGTGTAATCTGGTTTCGAATTCTTCGTGGAGCTGGCGGAATCTCCTCCAGCTTCGCCCGTTGATCAGGAATCACGTCTGGTCTAAGCTTGGGGATGGCCGTAACACGTCCGCTTGGTATGATATGTGGTGTAATATTGGTCCTTTGGCTGGTTTTCTTTCGCCAAGGACTATTTCTAATGCGGATTTTTCTTTAGATGCGTTTATTTATGATATCTCAGTTGAGAATTCTTGGAGATGGCCTACGGCATGGAGGGATTTATTCCCGGTTCTGATTAAGCTTGATCATGTGCACCTTAGTCTGAATAGCAATGACCGGTTAGTGTGGAAGGATGGTAATGATATTAGTGAGCATTCGTCTTCGGCTGTCTGGCATTCGATTCGGGCTTGGGAAGAGGAGGTCGATTGGGTGGAGTTTGTTTGGTTCTCTCAATGTATCCTAAGGCATGCGTTCCATATGTGGCTTGTCATGCGTCAGAAACTCTTGACCCAGGACAAGATCTTACAGTGGGATAGCTTGAGAAGGAGGAACATGAATATGATGTGATGTTTGCAGTGCTGCGAGAACATTGATTCTCACGAACACCTTTTCTTTGAATGTAAATTTTCGGCTCAAGTATGGTGTTTGATCAGGGGTAAGGGGGTATGAGGAATGTTGATCCTACGTGGAGTTCTATTATAGCTTGGCTTCTTCATAGGGCTCGGTCAAAATTGGCTATACATTATGTCGGAAGACTTCTGGTGGCTGCCGCTACTTACTTCATCTGGCAGGAACGGAATGCACGTATTTTCAAGAACCATGCGAGACCTCCGGATGTCTTAAGCGCTAAGATTCTTCAAACTCTTAGGTACAAGTTGATGGGTGTGAAGTTCAAGAACACAGAAAGAGTGAAGCGGCTTTTGGAAGAGTGGGAGATTCATGGTGGATGCGTTGAGGATGATGGAGGTTGATGTGTTTTGATTAGTTTGTTTCCGTTTTCTAGATTATAGTCTAGTGGTTTGGTTTGGTTGTTTTTGTGTTTTCCGGTTTCGGTTATTTTTTACTTTCTTGGGGTTTGTCCCTTGAAAGAACTAGTATGGACTCTCTATGCTACTTGTTTTTTATTTGTGTGAATATATAGAATCACCGGGTTAACCCTTTACCCAAAAAAAAAAAAAAAAAGTGACGAGTTAAACATGTTAAAACATGTTTAACGAATTTAGAAAACAGGTTTGGTATCAAAACAAACGGTTTTGATACCCAAAAGTAGTTTGGTTACAAAATACGCGATAATGCGCATTTTGGCTGAAACTACGACTCGTCACTAAGCCTAGATAACGTGGTAATCAGTAGGTATAGTCACTAGGGACTATAACCATTGTGATTACGCTCACGTTATGAAGTTCAAACGAACTTCGCATTGACCATAAACTGGTCAATGCAGAAAGTCAAACGCAGTTTGACTTTTAAGCTAAAAACGCATAAAAAGAACGAAGGAATACTTACAAAGGGTCCCTACAAGCTTTGATCCGATTTACCCTCAGGTATGAAGTGTTTACTCCAACTTAAAGGGCCAAAATCAGATCAAATGTGCAGAATTCAAATGAGGGGCATGGGTATATATAGGAAAACTAGAACCGTTAGGATCGTTTATCGGGAAACGAGCTTTGATCTAGGCCATACATGTGTGCCCCATGTTTTCCAATACCATTAGAGCCCCTAGAATGAGCCCATAGATTCCAAAATACCATTTGCAGGTTGAAAATTCAGTTGGAAATGGCTGGAAACAACTGGAACAAGATTCTGTGCAGATCCGGTGCACTCACACGGGCCGCCTAAGAGACAGGCAGAGCTTACGCGGGCCGCCTGGGCCTCAGGTCTGCATATCAAGTTTCAGAAATTGCAGTTTTAGTCCATGCATGTGTTTAAGGCCTTTTCCAACACGTTTAAGGCCCGTTAAACCATTTTTAAGGCTCTACAATGATGCCTAAGTATGAGGGACATGAAACATGCTCAAAAATATGCCGGATGTCGGTTCGTTTGGTCGTATGATCGCGTTATTCGCTTAATTACGACGGAAGTCGTAACGAACGCAAAAACGATCCAAATCAAGCGACGAATAGATTTTTATTATGCCAAACACTAAAATAAAATATTTTAATGCTTACATAAATTTTTGGATGTCCGGATGTATTCAGAACGAAAGATATGCGCGAAAATGCAAACTTGTGCACTTTTTGACGCTTTTAGTCCCTATTGATCAATAAAGTTTATTTTAGCATACCGAACCCCTCAAAGCCTATTTCTAAGCTATGTAAAGGATATTTAGGGTATGTTCAACTTATGATCAAGTTCCGGAACGTTCGTTACTATACAAATCGTTATAGTTTCACAGTTTGACACAAATAGTCCCTGCGATCGAACAAACTTGATTTCAACACACCAAACCATCCAAAACTTATTTCTAAGTTATGTGGAGGTTATTTAAGGCATGTTAAGCCTATTTAACTATTCCGGAGTGTTCGTTGCATTAAACTGGATATATTTACGCATCAGTGCGCGTATAACCTTCCAGAAAGCGATTTAAAACTTGAAATCGGAATCGAATCGAATTGAAAATCACCAAACACAAATACACACATAATAACACCAAAACACATTTAATAACACCAAAGCACATTGTTTTATTGATAATTAACATTGTTTTATATTATACATCGATTACAGAGCACAGTTGTCACATATGTATCCATACGTAATCAGTTTACATTCACAAAGTTCACGTATAACATACAATCACAATGTGCATTCAAACATCCTAGCAGTTATTTGTGACAACCCTCACTAAACCAGGTATCCGTACGACTTAATTAATAATTAATTACTGCTTAATTACTGTGCTTGCTTGAACTTGTGAATAAACTGCTACTTGAATACTGATACATGTACTTACTTGCATCATACTTTACTTACCGTCACTACATTATTTACATGCTGAACCATAGTGACAAACATGATGCACAAAAGCACAGTAGCACAATAAACGGATAACCTATTGAACATGCTGATAAAGCCAGCATCAGGCAGACACTGCCTCTAAGGCCTGTATGAGCCAGAAATATTTTGCTACACTAGTGGTGAGTGTAGGGATACAAGGGTTGTAGAACTGCGTCTCTAGGAATAAGTTTCAATGACTGGATGTGCCTAAAACGTACTCTAAGTACAAAATTCAGCACTTTACACAATAATTCAGCTTTTAGCTAACTAATAAAGTGCCAAAACTTGAGAAAAATATTACTAGACACTTTCCAAAGTGTCAGAAATAAGTTGTGTCACTAAAAAGGGTATTAACGACACTTTAAAGCTCTGTTAAGCACTTTAACGGATTACTATCCAACCGAACAACCGGATTCTACCCGAAACATGAAAATATTGTTATTTTCATTATTTACCTTTTTCTGAGCCAGTTAGGGTCCCTGCTTACCCTAACACCCATTGTAACACACTACACACAACTAACCAAGTTAACTACTTAACTAACCTACTTATCTTAACTAGTAGCTAACTAATACTTGGAAATGGACCAAGACCCCCCCCCCTTGCTAACCGGCCCCAAACTAGAGGGGACACCCTTTGATTTCATTTGATTATTTTAATCACAATGCTTAATATCATTGAGACACATGATCCATTGGACACTAATCTTATGTTTGTCTATAAATACTAACCTTTACACATTAAGCTCATTCACATTCCAACACCCAAAATTTACTCTCTCTCTTGCCCTCTAAGGCTTCGGCCGAGATCCCCTTGCCCATCCATCATATTTTTCAGCTTCCATCTTCACATTACAAGATCATACAAGCTTCAAGGATCACGTATTAGGAAGCTTGGTGCAAAGGGAAGGCAAAAGACCTCTCTCTCTAGCTTTTATCCACCTCATTTGCGCGTAGATTCTTCCCTAGCCTCGAGCTAGTGGTATGATGTTTAAATCCCTATCTTGAACTATTTTAAAGTGGTTAATACGATGTGTAACGGTTAAAACTCGAAATCTTACAAGATGATACATTAAAGTTTACTTAAAACACTAAAAATGGTGGTTAATAGCTCATGTGTTGTGTAAATCATGTAGTATTTGATTTATGTGATTATTTGGACCCGATCTATGTTGTGGTAGCTCGGATCATCATTTAACCCGGTTTAGTCATGATCTTGGATTATGACATAAGGCTTGTTTAAGTATAACAAGGGTTAGAAGATGAAACTCTACCACACTCGAATCATGAACTTGTGTAAAAGTGTTTTAGTTTGTACAATAGTGTTTAAAACTAGTAGATCTACGTATCTACAAGCGGTATTTTTAAAGGACCGAGTGTCAAGAAATCATGTTTTTCTAAAGACGGATCTTACACTAACAAGAATGGTTTTTAGAACACACAAGTGTGTAAACACATGTGTAACACAAAGTTTCGACAAAATAACTATTTTTGAAAAAGATGACGAGAAGTTGTAAAGACGGAACTTCCATAAAAACGAGGTTTTTACAAAATCGGATTGTTTTATATAAAGATCCACTAAAAGTAATGGGATTTACTTCATAGTTTGAATAAATCACAAGTTCATGAAATTTATGCGATTTATATACATATTTTGACTAGTTTGTGATTTGAACATTGTTTTGGTTGATTGAGAAAATTGTTGGTTGATTTGTAAAAGAAAATGATACGCTTGAAAGCGTGGCCACCTCCAGTTACAGAGGAAACTCTGGCAAAATTTTTCCAAAAAGCCTAACACTTAGAAATATTTTCACTATAAGTGTTAGAAAGACATTTTGACTTGTTTTCAAAATATAAGTTTCGCCACGACTATATTTACAAAACATCGGAGGTGGGATTTTCACAAAATAAAACGTGATACATATATATATATTTAGTATATATTCTTCTTTCACAACATCACTTGTATAAGTGTTTATGATTATTTTGTGAAATACGTAAATATTATTTTTAGAGTAAAAATAATATTACTAAGTATTATTTTGGGAAATCACATGTATTAAAATATAATATTTTTGGGAAGAATATTTATATTTTGGAGTTAGGAAATAAAATATATTAAGTGAGACTTAATAGTGTAATCTGAATGTTACGAACACACATGTATTAAATCCCCCATCCTTGGGAAGGAGAATAACTACCAAGTATATACAGAATATAAACACGAAATAGTTACCTAACTATTTCCCAAAAACTTAAACCATATAGCTAAGGCACGGCCGTCCGTCTAATAGAGTTAGCACATGTAGGTCGTCATACAGCTGATCGATTTGGAGGCATACTTGGTAGAGACGCACCACTGTGAGTTCATGTCCCCCTTTTCTCTAACTGTTTTCAGTTTTCTTAACTGCGGGGGTGAAATACATGTTACTTTGATTACAAGTACGTTATACATGGTATGGTTAGCGTAAGGAGGTTTACTACTTAGATCATGTGAGTGGGTAGGCGGGAACTGGAGACCATTAATCCTCATTGTAGGAACCGAGGGACGTAAGCGGTAGATCTATCTGGGTGTAGCGAGCCCAACCCCTGAGCCCGCATAATGGACCAGGTGGTGACTTTGTACCCATCGCCAAATACGCTAGGTTTGGGTCTTCCTACTTGCACTTCACACATATCATTGGCTTTGCAACCCAATGGTGATCTCTTTTTCCTTATTTGCTACATACCAGGAATTTTCATACGAACAGACATCTTTACAAAGGTTTTACTTACTCACTTACACATGAACTCGCTCAACATTATTGTTGATTTTTCAACTTACATGTATTTCAGGAAATTAACAGATCTGGCGCGGTATGGCACGTTTTCCCGCTGCACTAGTTACGAGGTCATCCGGGTTTAGGGAATGTGGCTCTTTCCTGGATAAGTCACAGCCCTTAAACTATGCTTATGTTATGTTGTTAAACAATGTTTATGTCGTTAGGATGTGTTTCCGTCAAGACAATGTTATTGTATTTGGTTTTTAAAACTTAATCGAATGGATGATCTTGCATGGTTTTTATTTCATATAGCTTTGTTATGGTTAAGCTATGGTATTAAGAAGTCACACCAAATTAACCACGCTTCCGCAAAGCCAGGGTGTGACAGCTTGGTATCAGAGCTCTGATCATAGCGAACTAGGATTCCTTCTCGAGTCTAGACTATGATCGCTAGGGCTCTCACGAAAACATTTTTCTGCATACCACTTAAGTCCAGATCCAACACTTTTTACAAACAAATGTTGAGCACATTTTATTCATTATTTTAGGCTCAGTCCGGAAAGGCTGAGGCTCGGTCTTGGAGGCCGAGGCTCGGTCTGAGAGATCGAGGTAGTTGGCTAGTTGGACTAGGAAGAGTAGGCTCAGTCTTGGAGGCTGAGGCTCGGTCTTAGAGACCGAGGCTCGATCTAAGAAATCGAGGTAGTTGGCTAGTTGGACTAGGAAGAGTAGGCTCAGTCTTGGAGGCTGAGGCTCGGTCTTAGAGGCCGAGGCTCGATCTAAGAGGTCGAGGTAGATGATAGAGTAGTCTTAGAGACTGGGAAGAATTTGGCTAGTGAGACTAGGAGAATTATTTGATTGACTAACATGTTTATATGATTATATGATTGATTATTATACGTATATGTGTTTGTGTTACAAACATGCTTTCATCATGTACTAGAAAGATGGACACTACGAATCCCATGGCCATAGTATCAGACGACATAGTTTCATCGAAGCACGAGGTGTACATTTCCGATACTACCGGCACAGACAATGACGACTTTCAGCCCTTTTTGCGCTGCCTGAAGTCGTAGCAGAGCCTACTGATGGCCATCTTGTTGGGAGTTTGCCACTCGCGGTGATCCCTGCTCCTGTGCCCCCTTGCCGCTTATCCTGTTGATGATATGCCCCCCCCCCGACGTGGCCTCTGACGACGATAACGATCTACTAGAGGAGGACCCATTCGAGGGCAGGGCCATATTACTGCTGGTATTAGACTACTGCATGCGGACGCTCCTGTAGGGGAAACTCGTGTCCGTTCCCCTATCCCAGACTCATTTGAGTTTCTGACATCCGCATCTTCGCACTTACAGGGAATGCAGCACCACTCACACGACGCCGACCCTGATATAGCATCATCAGCTGCACCGGTTCCCGCCCACAGCTTTGAGTTTGATCACAGTATTGAGGGTGATCTTGTTCTTCCACCTGGTTCTGATCCAGACCATGGTCTTGAGTTCATACACTTAGACCAGCCCTTGGAGGATCCTGTAACCCCCTGTGTTTGTTGATCCAGCTGATCTTGAGATGGAGTTTTTGATCCGGAACCAGCCGTGGCCCCTGAGCCAGGCGTTGCTCCTGATCCCGCATTGGAGCATGACCCTGTTCATGCCAATGCACCTGCTGTTGCTCCTTGATTGATCATCTGCTTGGACGAGAGAAAATTTGGGGTAACTGTGCAAGACAATTTATTATTACGGGGGCCCACGTAATAACGACTTGTAATGCACAGAAATCCTGGTGGACTCTGCGGGTCAAGCTAATGAAAACTAATATAGCAGGAAATATCTAAAACACGAATGACCAAGGCGAGGCGATGTAGCCTCGAGTTCATTCTATTACAAGCAACAAGCCAAATTGGCAAGCCTATGTGAAGGCTCAGAAATTTACTTCCCCACTCATACATTGAATATATTTGCGTGTGAAATTGGGTGATTACATGATGGCTTATGTTGTTATATATACCTCATAGACAATTGAAACGTTGTCTAACCCGCTTCACACCACTTCGACAAAAGGGAATGTCACCCAGACGTGACACAAACACCAGTACGTTGCCAAGGACAGAAGCCGAGCTGCAAGAACGCATCTCACAGATAAATGCACGACATAAAGCCCTCCGCTCTAAGTACAACGATGGCATTACTGGAGATAACCCTCCAACTGGCTGCACCTATAAACAGTTCCTGAACTGCAAGCCTTTGAACTTTGACGGAACAGGAGGCGCCGTTGCATTTGTTCGTTGGTCCAAAAAGACCAACTCCATACCAAGAATGAGTGACTGTTCATCCCAACAGAGTGTTACCTACATCCCGGGATTATTTCTAGATAACTCACTCTCATGGTGAAACCTTCAGTCTCAGACCCTTGGCACAGACGCTGCTTATGCACTGAGCTGGGACGAGCTCAAGGAAACGATTGAGAAGAAATGTTGTTTTAGGACTGGAATTTAGAAGCTTGAGGTGGAGTTCTGGAATTGAAAATGGACGGACCAAAGATTCCTGAATACGTCCAGCAATCTCACGACTTGTCTAGGGTCGCCCCCTACTTAGTCAAACCGGAGTTCAAAAGGATTGAACGATTCATTTGGACACTTGCACCCCAGATCAGGGGTATGGTTACTACCTCGAAGCCCTCAACCATTGCAGAGGCTATCAATATGGGTGATTTATTTATAACATGAGATGTTATGTGTTGATATTGTTGTATACTTACGTACACTCTACTTACTATGACCTAACCTACGTGAAACATCTTTTAGAAGATGCCACCAAGACGCGAAATGTGCATGCCCACCTCAGAGGCGGAACTTCAAGAGATAATCGCTGCAGCTATAGCACAGCACGAGGCCCTACGCTCCGAACCTAGCAGATGTACCTCAGAAAATAACGGTTGTTCCTACTGGCACTTCCTCAAATACAAGCCTCCGAAGTTCGACGGCACTGGAGGTGCCATAGCTTTTGTGAAATGGATTGAAAGTATGGATTCCATCTTTCAAGTGAGCGGTTGTACGCCGGAACAACAAGTCCTATACGTTTCTGAGTTGTTTCTAGATAAAGCCCGATTATGGTGGAATCTTCAGACCCATATAAAGGGTGCTACTGCAGCATATGCATTAACCTGGGGTGAACTGAAAGGAATGATGCATAAGAAGTATTGCCCCCAAACGGAAACCCAGAAGTGGGAAGATGAACTTCGGAGCCTGATGATGGAAGGTCCGAAGGTGTTGGAGTACGTGCAAAGACTTCATGATTCGTCACGAGTTGTTCCGTACCTGGTGAAACCAGAATTAAAGAAATTGGAACAATTCATTTGGGAACTGGCGCCTCAAGTCTTGAGTTTGATGACAACATCAACGCCACCAACAACTGAGGCTGCAAGTAAGATGGGTCTGTGTTGGTGAATGTTTGTGACAACAGCTTAGATTTGGTCTTTGGATATCTTGTAATTAGTTAAACGATAAACAGTTAGCGGGTTTAGCTTTGTAATAGTTAGTTGTAATGTTTGGGCTAACCAAACCCAATGAATTGGGTGTGTGGGGGCGAATTGGGCCTGTCCAATTCGCAGTCCATGATGTTTATCCTTGGCCCAAGTAGTAACCTTGTGTTATATAAACAAGGTTAGGCTTTAGGGTTGAGGTTAATCAGTTGATCAGCCAGAACATTGTGTGAGAGCAATTTCGTGATAGCATCTAGGGCTTGGACGAAATTTGAGAGTGGTTAGGGTTTGATTGATTGTAAAACGTTTGTTTGGATAATCAATAGAAACCCAGTTTGAAAGTGTCTTGCTGTTTCTGTTCTTCTACTTGTTTCTGTGATATTCTAATCAAGAGGATTCCGCACTCTTGAACTCAACGGGATGCGGAATCCTCTTGATCAGAATATCACAGAAACAAGTAGAAGAACAGAAACAGCAAGACACTTTCAAACTGGGTTTCTATTGATTATCCAAACAAACGTTTTACAATCAATCAAACCCTAACCACTCTCAAATTTCGTCCAAGCCCTAGATGCTATCACGAAATTGCTCTCACACAATGTTCTGGCTGATCAACTGATTAACCTCAACCCTAAAGCCTAACCTTGTTTATATAACAAAAGGTTACTACTTGGGCCAAGGATAAACATCATGGACTGCGAATTGGACAGGCCCAATTCGCCCCCACACACCCAATTCATTGGGTTTGGTTAGCCCAAACATTACAACTAACTATTACAAAGCTAAACCCGCTAACTGTTTATCGTTTAACTAATTACAAGATATCCAAAGACCAAATCTAAGCTATTGTCACAAACATGCACCAACAAACTCCCCCTTGACAATAGCTTCATAAAATAACTTTGTCTTCAGTCATCTTGCAATCTTCATGTATTCGTGCACTGTCTTTGGTCTTTGGATAGCTTCAGCTTCAATAGCTTCTGTCAGCAACAAACTCCCCCTAAGCTGATGCATCCAATCACCAAATCTTCAAAAACTTTAGCGTTTGAGTAAACTCCAGTTCAGCATTTGTATAGCAATCTTCAAACTCTTCAACTTTGTCTGCAATATAGAAAGGAGGTTCTACCATGCATCCAATCAAACTCTCATCTTCACAGCAACTTCTCACTTTAACTTCTCAGCAACACACTGCTTCAATCTGTTTACTATAAAACAAACATCTTGAGAAACCATAAGAATTTTTCAACATAAGTTAAACAAATTATTATTATTCAAGAGATAGTTAAACTGTATCACAGATTAAGCATTCTCAATTCATTATCAACACGCAAAACTTTTTAATCACACCCTATAACCCGCATGATTTAAAATTTTGAACTCACTTTCCAACACCGTCTCCCCCTATCAGTAACAATTCCTCCAAGAATAACAGTTTTCCGTACGTTAAGAATTTTATACAGAAAAAGACACTATTTTTTGGATTTTTATATTTTTCTGAAAGCAAGTAAATAACAAAAGCAATAAACACTCTATTTTTGTGAGAATCACTGGTAAGAAGATCATATCAGCACAATCAAACTGTTTTCACACTATTAGATAATTCTTTATTTAATTTTTCATGAAAAGCAGTCCAAGACGATTACCAGTATGTTTGTCCACTTAAACAAAATGCATGAACATTTCAAGTACCATTACCGTATGATACTTTAAGGTAATTTTATTATACTGAAATATTAGTGTGTCCCACTTCAGGATATACCCCCGCGATCAAGGTATGCACAAAGATTCATCGTAGTAGGTGAGTATACTGAATTCATCCTTTAAGATATCCTGATAATGTCTAGGTCTGCATATAATCTGTTTTATCATGTTTTGATTGCTTAACAATGAACACCCAAATAAATAGTAATCAAATCCTGGAAATAAAAACAACACACTCTATCATGCAAGTATCTTCCCTACCACATGTTTCACAAGTCCAATCCAGATTTCTGAAATCTTAACTGGGAATAGGTTGAGAAGAGAACAGAATAGATCTTTAAGAGAGATGGTATAATATACAGATCAAATGAGTTTTTCTCAGTTTGATATAGGTTTCTTGGGTTTCATTTGGGCACTAGAGGGCCTCTTTCGGGTGTATTAGATCTATAGCGCGACAACGTACAGCTAGGTCAGCATGTATCTGGATGCAGCAGAAGCTGTCGTTGCCTAGCACCTCCAGGTCAGCATATATCTGGATGCAGCAGAGGCGGTACACGATTTTTTCAGAGAAGATTTCAGAATCAGATCAAAATTGTGTGTATCGGGACAACATACAGACATTCAAATAGAAATGAGCTAATTCCAAGTGACTTTCTTTCCTGGGGTCATGTACAATTTTAGTTCTTAACAGAAAGACAGTCAAGATATCCCCATATGAAATAACAGTATAAAGACCCAAAACTTCAGATTTTGGCAATCTATCAACGCAAGATTTAAGGTCATTAAACCATACACCACTGATGTGTTCCCCACTCATATTCAGTTCATTTAAGTTTATATCACATTGGTAAGTTGATTATTTCATGCTTTTTGCCTACTGGTACATCATATGATGAAGCTGCTATCACACTTAAGCAATTTAAGTTCAATTTCAGTGTGACAGTCTAACTTGCTGATGTACTATCATTTCTTCTTTTTCACACAGTGAACTCATTTTTGATTTTCTATTTTTTCAATGTTTTTGTATTTTTGATTTTTAAGAAAAACAGTAAACTATTTACAAAATTCTTATGAAAAACCAGTTATTCAGGATTCCTCATCCTGTTGAGTTCGACTAAATGTTCAAAGCGAGCCCTGTCAAAAGCTTTAGTATAAAGATCTGCCAGGTTATCTTCGGTGTCGAATCAGCACTTTGAACTTCAATTTAAATCAATCAACATAAATATCAACAATCTCACACCCCCCCTTCATGTGCCTAGAGCAGCCACTATCAACATAAATTGATAATCCTCCTTAGCAGCTCCTGCACACACCAACTAAGAAATTAGTTAGATTGGGGGACCCAAGCCTTAATGGTCTTGGGTCGTCCAAATTCACCAACTACTGGAACATCCATCCAATATCCATTACTCCTAACTGGAGTCTTAGATCTCAGACCTGTTGATGGAATTTGATTTTGATATCTTGAATTTTGATTCCAAGAAGCTTGATTGTTATAATTTCTAAAGCCATTGTTATAAAAATTTCGACAACCATTATTTTGGTATCGATTTTGATATTGACCTTGACTTCTGAAATTATTTGCATTATAGTTGTTCACTCTTGGTGAACTGCTTCTAGGTCTGTCAAATCTGCCTGGTGGAGATCTAGGCTGAAATCTTTGTTGATTTCTTTGAAAACGTGGAACTTGTGGAGTTCCTGTTCCAGCCTTATCTACACCTACACCAACAGCAACATTTACTGGTTGCTTAGGAGCAGATTTCTTTGGAGAATTTGAGCCTTTCTCCTCACTATCACCTTCCTTCACTGGTAATTTCCCTCTCTGTTTTTCACTAAGTTGTGCTTCACTCTTTTTGTTAGGACAGCAGCTTGCTACATGTCCCTTGACGTGACATTTGAAGCACGATATCCTTTTCAAAGACTTCTTAGCTGGAGTCTCTGAGGTAGATCCCTTATCTGATGGTGATGATCCCTTGGATGAACCTTGTTTAGTTTGCTTGATTTCAGATTTTTCTATGTTCTTATTTTTTGCAAACTCTACATTCGATTCATTTTCAATAACAGCAGTTTCGTTTTTCATATCACTACCTTGAACAAAATTAATCTTTTTAACAAAAGCTTGATTTTTATTCTTAGGCGGTGAATTTTTCCTTTTCAAATCATCACTCTCAGATCCATCACCTTTACTTGATGTGGATGCGAAACTACTTGGTGTAGATGCCATAAAGTCTGCTAGCTCATTTTCACTAGGCAGGAATGAATAATCATGACTAAGAGGAGGTGGAACTTCATTAAAACCCTGGAAGCCCACACTGGTCTTGTCATTACTCTTCTTTAACCCACCCATCATGTGTTTCATTACAAAAGACGAATCTCTGAATTGACCTAATTTCTTTTCAAGTTCAACAATTTTGAGTTGTGCATCTGACAACTCTTTGCATTTTTCAGAAATCTCTTTTGTTTTCTCAGCCATCATGTCATGAGCTAAGTCTATGACTTGAAGTTTTTCATTTAATTTACAAGTTAAAGCTTCAATTTCAGCTTCACAACCTTTTATCTTCTTCAAGTATGACGATTCATTTCTTTTAGCAAAAAAATTTGCTTCTTTTATGTTAGACATCTCACTTACCAGACTTTGGTTTTGTGTTGTCAACCTGGCAACCTCACCCTGTAGTTCACGACATCTCAAACATACTGAATTAGATTGTACCTCTTTCTCATGAACTTCTGAGGTTTCATCAGCAACAACCTGTTCAGCTTCACTCTCTTTCTCTACTTCAGCATCCACTTTTGCTTCATCATTTTTCACTTCAGATTCAGCATCACTAACAGTAGTTTCAGCCTCATCAACTGGCACTATCTCTGCCATGAATGCCTGAGTGGCACTCTCATTTCCCTGATATCGCTTTTGTAATGCATCCCACATATCCTTTGAATTAGTGTACTTGTGGAAGATATGCTTGATGCTATCAGGTAAGGACATTTTAATTGCAGCCATTGCTCTCTTTTCAGCGTCATACTTCCTTTTATCATCCTCTTTCATGTTCACATAGTCTGTTCTACGTGGTCTGCCCTCAAAATCGTGTGTTGGGTTTATGTACCCATCTTCAATGCAGATCCACATGCGTGCATCCTGAGATTCAATGAAAGATTTGAAGTTGTCCTTCCATGTAAGATAATTCTCCACCTTCATCATCTTAGGTGCATTCAATTTTGTCATGTTCGACATTTTAACGCAAACAGACTGGTAAAACCGTACAGAATATCTCCGAAAACTGTGGTTACTAACTTACACCGTTAGAATCGTCTCGAAAAGACGAATCCAATGATATATAATGTCGAAAACCGAAATCGGGATTTTCCAGAGCCTTTTTTTTTTTTTTTTTTTACCCTAAAAATCCAAGGAATTCAACGGTCCAAACGGTTCTGTCTAACGGGTTACGGATCAATTTCTATTTGCAAAACACTGAAATTTTATCGACGCTTGCCAACTGAAATTCCACCCCTTAAATATGCTATTAATTTCGCTTAACCACTCAATTTCGCAGATAATTTCGCTCAACTGGTTAAATTCGCTGGTTATATTGCTGATCAGGTCTATTTCGCTGCTATTAGTTTAAATTCGCTGGTCAATTTCGCTTCTTAATTTCGCCAAAACCGAGATAATTTCGCTGTGGAAAATTATTCGGTTACCAAAGTCGCCTTTGGATTTACTTCGCCGATAAGTATGCTGGAACAGTTAAATTCGCAGATCAGACAATTTCGCTGGTCTTGTTAATTTCGCCAAACCAGTAAAATAGGAAACTTGATCTGCTCGAAAATCTGAAGATTTTCTGGATTCTTCTAACGGTTTCTGCAGAATCGAATGCAGCAAATCAGCAACCTTTATACCCAAAATTGATGAACTTTATGAAGAAAACCAAGAACAGTTTTCAGATTCCAGCCAAAAATTCGTCCAAAATCAGCAACAACTTTCCAAAAATCCTGCAAAAACAGCAAACAAACAAACAAACACGAAGATCAAAACAGCCAAAAATTTCAAAAATTTTATCAAACCAAAAAGAAAAATTCGAAAACTTTAATTTTTCAGTTTAAAAAAAATCGAAAATTCTTCCTGTTTCTGCAGATCACAATCCTGAACCGAGCCTTCAAGAGCCTAACGCTCTGATACCAATTGTAGGTCCCCTATTCGTATGGATCTTTCACAGAATTGTCTTTCCAATCAAGAGTGCGGAATCCTCTTGATCAGAATATCACAGAAACAAGTAGAAGAACAGAAACAGCAAGACACTTTCAAACTGGGTTTCTATTGATTATCCAAACAAACGTTTTACAATCAATCAAACCCTAACCACTCTCAAATTTCGTCCAAGCCCTAGATGCTATCACGAAATTGCTCTCACACAATATTCTGGCTGATCAACTGATTAACCTCAACCCTAAAGCCTAACCTTGTTTATATAACACAAGGTTACTACTTGGGCCAAGGATAAACATCATGGACTGCGAATTGGACAGGCCCAATTCGCCCCCACACACCCAATTCATTGGGTTTGGTTAGCCCAAACATTACAACTAACTATTACAAAGCTAAACCCGCTAACTGTTTATCGTTTAACTAATTACAAGATATCCAAAGACCAAATCTAAGCTGTTGTCACAAACATGCACCAACAGTCTGGCACTCGTTACGGAAGCAATTAGACTAGAAAAACTTGCAAACCCTGACAAGGAGACTCGGGTAGAGTCGTCCGGAAAGAACAAAAGGAAGCTCACCGAAGATACCCGAACGAATAATGATGAACAAAGATCTATTCGAGGTTGTTTTGACTGCGGGGACAAAGGGCATTTCAAGAAAGATTGCCCTAACAACAAACAGGCCAATGATAAGATTTACTTAGAAACTAAACCAAGACGTGCTGGGTGCAAGTATCACCACGATTGTGGATGTCGGAAGCCTAGGTACGGGAGGAAAGGACACAATAAGGATGGTTGTGGGATGAAGGGTCCCAGACAAGGAGAAAACAGTAACAACGCTCAAGGTGGAAATGGGAGGTATCCAGGATGCTTCCATTGTGGGGATGTTGGACATCTTAAGAGGGAATGCCCGAAGTTGAAACAAGACCGTGAAAAGACATCCAACATCGGAGCTTGTGTAGCATGCCAGGATCCAGGCATGACTACTGGTACGTTCCCTATCAACCAAAAACTTTTGCATCTATTTTGTTTGATACTGGCACCGATTATAGCTTCGTATCGTTAGAATTTAAGAATATGCTTGGTTAGCCGCTAGTAAGTTAGATATTCCGTACTCAAACGAATTGGCTAATGGAAAGTTAGTAGAAGCCAATGAAGTGATCCGAGGTTGTGTGATCGAATTGGGAGAGCGTGAGTTACTTTGGGTCTACTACCAGTCCAGTTGGGAAGCTTCGACGTGGTGGTAGGAGCGGATTGGTTATCAGGCAACAAGGCTGAGATAGTTTGTCACGAAAAGGTTGTTCGTATCCCAACCGAAGATGGTGAAACAATTGTGGTTCAATGAGAGAAGCGTGATATGCCGTTGAGAATTATCAGCTGCCTGAAAGCGCGAAAGTGTTTGCAGAAGGGATGTGTTGCCTTCCTGGCACACATTGTGGATAAGAAGGCTGCTGAGCCAAGAATAGAAGACATCCCTGTCGTGAGGGAGTACCCAGAAGTCTTCCCAGAGGACTTACCTGGACTGCCACCTCAGAGACAAGTAGAGTTCCGCATTGACTTAGTTCCAGGCGCCGCGCCTGTGGCTAAGGCACCTTACAGACTTGCTCCGTCTGAGATGCAGGAACTGTCGACACAACTTCAAGAGTTGTTAGACAAGGGATTTATCCGACCAAGCTTCTCACCTTGGGGAGCTCCGGTCTTGTTTGTCAAGAAGAAGGACGGTAGTTTTCGTATGTGCATCGACTACCGGGAGCTGAACAAGCTGACGATCAAGAATAGATATCCTCTGCCAAGAATTAATGATCTGTTTGACCAACTACAAGGCTCAAGCTTTTATTCAAAGATCAATCTTCGATCTGGATACCATCAGTTAAGGATACAAGAGGAGAGTATCCCAAAGACAGCCTTCAGAACTCGTTATGGGCACTACGAGTTCCTTGTTATGCCGTTTGGTTTGACAAACGCGCCTGCAGTCTTTATGTACTTGATGAATAGAGTTTGCAAGCCGTACTTGGACAAGTTCGTGATAGTGTTCATCGACGACATCTTGATTTATTCAAGAACAAAGGCCGAGCACGATCAGCATCTAAGAGCTATTTTGGAGCTACTGAAGAAAGAACAGTTGTATGCCAAATTCTCTAAGTGCGAGTTTTGGCTACGCGAAGTACAATTCCTTGGGCACGTGGTAAATGGAAATGGAATCCATGTGGACCCAACCAAGATCGAAGCGATCAAGAACTGGGAAACGCCAAAGACGCCAACCGAGATTCGACAATTCTTGGGTTTGGCTGGCTACTATCGAAGGTTCATTGAGGATTTTTCAAAAATCGCACAACCATTGACGCTCCTCACGCAGAAAGATAAGAAGTTTGATTGGGAAATCAAACAGGAGGAAGCATTCAAGATACTAAAGGATAAGCTCTGCAATGCGCCAATCTTAGCACTACCGGAAGGTACAGATGACTTTGTGGTATACTGTGACGCCTCACGTCAAGGATTGGGTTGCGTGTTGATGCAACGCCAAAAGGTTATTGCTTACGCATCGCGTCAATTGAAAGTGCACGAAAAGAACTATACCACACATGATTTGGAGCTAGGCGCAGTGGTATTTGCATTAAAGATCTGGAGACACTACCTTTATGGTACGAAATGTACAATCTTTACAGATCACAAGAGCCTACAACACATATTCAACCAGAAGGAGCTGAATATGAGGCAAAGACGATGGGTTGAGTTGCTGAACGATTACGATTGCGAGATAAAGTATCATCCAGGGAAGGCGAATGTAGTCGCCAATGCCCTAAGTCGAAAGGAGAGGATCAAGCCCATAAGGGTTAGGGCTTTAGAAATGATTATCCGAACCGATCTTTCCTTGCGCATTCGTGCCGCGCAGAAAGAAGCTCTCAAGGAAGGAAACCTTGAAGAAGAATATCTCCGTGGGATGGAGAAGCTTTTGGTACCAAACGAGGAAGGAACGCTATGTTTTGAGAAAAGGATTTGGGTTCCTTTGTTTGGAGGTTTAAGGAAGGTTATTTTTGATGAAGCTCACAAGTCGCGGTACTCTATCCACCCTGGAGCGGATAAGATGTACCCGGATCTCAAAGATTATTATTGGTGGCCTAGGTTGAAAGGCGATGTTGCTGTTTACGTGAGCAAATGTTTAACGTGTGCTAAGGTTAAAGCCGAATACCAGGAGCCTTCAGGACTTCTGCAACAACCCGAGATTCCTAAGTGGAAATGGGAACAAATCTCCATGGATTTTATTACAAAGCTGCCAAGAACGCCGAGAGGCCATGACACTATTTGGGTAATAGTGGATCGATAAACGAAGTCAGCACACTTCTTACCTATCAGAGAGAAGGATAATACTAGCAAGTTGGCCGAAATATACATGAGAGAGATCGTCGCACGTCATGGAGTGCCTCTCTCGATCATCTCTGATAGAGACGGAAGGTTTGTGTCAAGGATATGGTAATCCTTCCAAGAAGCCTTTGGCTCACAATTGAATCTGAGCACCGCGTTTCATCCGCAAACTGACGGTCAAAGCGAGCGAACGATACAAACTTTGGAAGACATGCTGAGAGCGTGTGTTATGGATTTGGGCGGTAGCTGGGACAAACATTTGCCTTTGGTCGAATTTTCATACAACAACAGCTACCACACCAGTATTGGTGTAGCGCCATTCGAAGCCCTTTACGGACGCAAGTGCCGATCACCCCTATGCTGGGCTGATGCAGGTGATAGGCAGCTTGCTGGCCCCGAAATCGTCCAAGAGACGACAGACAAGATTGCGCAGATTCTTAAACGCATCGAAGCAGCTCGCCACAGACAGAAGGCCTATGCGGATCCAAACCGGAAACATGTGGAATTCCAAGTTGGAGAAATGGTGTTATTGAAAGTTTCACCCTGGAAGGGTGTGGCACGCTTCGGAAAGCGTGGGAAGTTAAATCCGCGCTACATTGGTCCTTTCAGAGTTTTGGAAAGAATAGGACTAGTAGCATACAAGTTGGACCTACCTGCTGAACTCCATTCTGTTCACGATACATTTCATGTATCCAACCTGAAGAAAAGTCCAACTCAAGATAACATTGCCATTCCTATCGACGAGATCCATGTTGACGACACGCTCCATTTCGTTGAAGAACCGGTGGAGGTTACGGATTGGAAAGTAAACAAGACCCGCCAGAGCAGTGTCAAGCTCGTCAAAGTTCGTTGGAATGCCAGACATGGTCCTGAATACACCTGGGGGCGTGAGGACCGGATGAAGGAGAAATACCCCCACCTATTTCCTAAGAACCCGGCATCTACAAGCAGAACTTAAAATTTCAGGACGAAATTTTTCTAACGGGGGGAGAATGTGACAACCCTCACTAAACCAGGTATCCGTACGACTTAATTAATAATTAATTACTGCTTAATTACTGTGCTTGCTTGAACTTGTGAATAAACTGCTACTTGAATACTGATACATGTACTTACTTGCATCATACTTTACTTACCGTCACTACATTATTTACATGCTGAACCATAGTGACAAACATGATGCACAAAAGCACAGTAGCACAATAAACGGATAACCTATTGAACATGCTGATAAAGCCAGCATCAGGCAGACACTGCCTCTAAGGCCTGTATGAGCCAGAAATATTTTGCTACACTAGTGGTGAGTGTAGGGATACAAGGGTTGTAGAACTGCGTCTCTAGGAATAAGTTTCAATGACTGGATGTGCCTAAAACGTACTCTAAGTACAAAATTCAGCACTTTACACAATAATTCAGCTTTTAGCTAACTAATAAAGTGCCAAAACTTGAGAAAAATATTACTAGACACTTTCCAAAGTGTCAGAAATAAGTTGTGTCACTAAAAAGGGTATTAACGACACTTTAAAGCTCTGTTAAGCACTTTAACGGATTACTATCCAACCGAACAACCGGATTCTACCCGAAACATGAAAATATTGTTATTTTCATTATTTACCTTTTTCTGAGCCAGTTAGGGTCCCTGATTACCCTAACACCCATTGTAACACACTACACACAACTAACCAAGTTAACTACTTAACTAACCTACTTATCTTAACTAGTAGCTAACTAATACTTGGAAATGGACCAAGACCCCCCCCCCCCTTGCTAACCGGCCCCAAACTAGAGGGGACACCCTTTGATTTCATTTGATTATTTTAATCACAATGCTTAATATCATTGAGACACATGATCCATTGGACACTAATCTTATGTTTGTCTATAAATACTAACCTTTACACATTAAGCTCATTCACATTCCAACACCCAAAATTTACTCTCTCTCTTGCCCTCTAAGGCTTCGGCCGAGATCCCCTTGCCCATCCATCATATTTTTCGGCTTCCATCTTCACATTACAAGATCATACAAGCTTCAAGGATCACGTATTAGGAAGCTTGGTGCAAACGGAAGGCAAAGGACCTCTCTCTCTAGCTTTTATCCACCTCATTTGCGCGTAGATTCTTCCCTAGCCTCGAGCTAGTGGTATGATATTTAAATCCCTATCTTGAACTATTTTAAAGTGGTTAATACGATGTGTAACGGTTAAAACTCGAAATCTTACAAGATGATACATTAAAGTTTACTTAAAACACTAAAAATGGTGGTTAATAGCTCATGTGTTGTGTAAATCATGTAGTATTTGATTTATGTGATTATTTGGACCCGATCTATGTTGTGGTAGCTCGGATCATCATTTAACCCGGTTTAGTCATGATCTTGGATTATGACATAAGGCTTGTTTAAGTATAACAAGGGTTAGAAGATGAAACTCTACCACACTCGAATCATGAACTTGTGTAAAAGTGTTTTAGTTTGTACAATAGTGTTTAAAACTAGTAGATCTACGTATCTACAAGCGGTATTTTTAAAGGACCGAGTGTCAAGAAATCATGTTTTTCTAAAGACGGATCTTACACTAACAAGAATGGTTTTTAGAACACACAAGTGTGTAAACACATGTGTAACACAAAGTTTCGACAAAATAACTATTTTTGAAAAAGATGACGAGAAGTTGTAAAGACGGAACTTCCATAAAAACGAGGTTTTTACAAAATCGGATTGTTTTATATAAAGATCCACTAAAAGTAATGGGATTTACTTCATAGTTTGAATAAATCACAAGTTCATGAAATTTATGCGATTTATATACATATTTTGACTAGTTTGTGATTTGAACATTGTTTTGGTTGATTGAGAAAATTGTTGGTTGATTTGTAAAAGAAAATGATACGCTTGAAAGCGTGGCCACCTCCAGTTACAGAGGAAACTCTGGTGAAATTTTTCCAAAAAGCCTAACACTTAGAAATATTTTCACTATAAGTGTTAGAAAGACATTTTGACTTGTTTTCAAAATATAAGTTTCGCCACGACTATATTTACAAAACATCGGAGGTGGGATTTTCACAAAATAAAACGTGATACATATATATATATTTAGTATATATTCTTCTTTCACAACATCACTTGTATAAGTGTTTATGATTATTTTGTGAAATACGTAAATATTATTTTTAGAGTAAAAATAATATTACTAAGTATTATTTTGGGAAATCACATGTATTAAAATATAATATTTTTGGGAAGAATATTTATATTTTGGAGTTAGGAAATAAAATATATTAAGTGAGACTTAATAGTGTAATCTGAATGTTACGAACACACATGTATTAAATCCCCCATCCTTGGGAAGGAGAATAACTACCAAGTATATACAGAATATAAACATGAAATAGTTACCTAACTATTTCCCAAAAACTTAAACCATATAGCTAAGGCACGGCCGTCCGTCTAATAGAGTTAGCACGTGTAGGTCGTCATACAGCTGATCGATTTGGAGGCATACTTGGTAGAGACGCACCACTGTGAGTTCATGTCCCCCTTTTCTCTAACTGTTTTCAGTTTTCTTAACTGCGGGGGTGAAATACATGTTACTTTGATTACAAGTACGTTATACATGGTATGGTTAGCGTAAGGAGGTTTACTACTTAGATCATGTGAGTGGGTAGGCGGGAACTGGAGACCATTAATCCTCATTGTAGGAACCGAGGGACGTAAGCGGTAGATCTATCTGGGTGTAGCGAGCCCAACCCCTGAGCCCGCATAATGGACCAGGTGGTGACTTTGTACCCATCGCCAAATACGCTAGGTTTGGGTCTTCCTACTTGCACTTCACACATATCATTGGCTTTGCAACCCAATGGTGATCTCTTTTTCCTTATTTGCTACATACCAGGAATTTTCATACGAACA
>JARYGA010036538.1:0-38131 GCA_030545235.1 Helianthus tuberosus | reverse complement strand
AGTCCCGTTAACTCGGGCCTTTTGCATACTTTGTTTTCTCAAAGTATTAATCCTCCGTTTTAATTAACATCAAGTTTATTTATTTATTTCCTAATATTTACCGGGTTAATTTTTACCACTAATGGCATTTTACCCGTTATTACTATTAATGTGGTTTGATTACCAAACCCGTTTTTGGGGTGTTACAAGTCTACCCCCCCTTAAAGAGGTTTCGTCCCCGAAACCTTTCTCATGTACTTTCTCATGTACATTCGGTGATTACTTGAGCATTGCTCTCATATAATAATCTTACCAAAAAGTATGGTAATGTGTTTTTTATTTTAAGGCGTATGCGCCTTTCACGTGTAAGGCCTTTACTTTCAGCTTGTATTTCTTATTCTGGTCACTTATTTGACCGAGTTGTCGTCTGATTACTCGGTCGTATTTATTATTTAACATGTTTACATCTAGCTAATTTTTATATTGACAAGCGCTTTGCATAAGTCGTAACACTATTTTGACTTTGAATGGTTTTTACCGGCTAGACTGATTTGTCGCCGTCACTTTATACTCCGTCACTCGGGTATATCATATTGCCATCCTTGCATTTTGCGTGTTTCTGATTTTGTATCTCGTAACTCACGTTACGACGTGGTTACATGCTATGTCACTTTTAGTGACCGTAATCACATCACATCTTGTTTAAGTTTATGTCGACTTTTTATTGTCGAAAATCTTTCTTTCGAATGTATCGTTTTACACCTATCGGTGTTAAAACCTATATCCTTTAATATTAACCATTTCCAAGTTCGTCTCATAATATTCATATCTGTTAAAACGTTGTTTCTTACTAAAACTGAATTTTAGTTTAACGTTTTTCTCTTTAGCTTATGTCAATTTACTCTCATCAAGGAAATTGGCAAGTAATAATTTATTCCTTTCCGTTCTTGTTTTACACGGGGAATCATAACAAGTTCCCTCGCTTTATGCTATAGACCTGTAGGTTCTTTCACTTAGCCTGATAGGCTATTTCTTTAGATTTTCACATTTTTAAGGTGAGACCCTAACAGTTCATTTCTTCTTATTTATGACCCAAGGGTCTTCTTGGTCCCGTAGGTCTTAACACTACTTTTAGTTCCGTAGGTTATGATGATCCCGTAGATCATCTTTTATTCGTGTCTTTATTCAAATGTATATATATCCATATATAACGTTAAGGCATCCCTTGTTATGTTTGGAATCATTTATTTTTGCTTTTGAACTTTAGTTGACCTTGACCGTAGTCTAAGGCTTCATTCGTTCACTTTTGGACTAATCTTCTGGCTTTATGATTCCTTACGTCATTTACACGTCGGTTTGTTTTACGCTTACCGTTACCTGGTTCTTACCTATACTTATTTACGACCCATCACCCGGGTTCTTTTATCTTAATGTTTTTAGCTTTCTGGTCTCACCGGTTTGCGTTTTCCTTACTATATCAAGCGTTATTCCTTAATTAACTCGTTTGACTTATTTTGGGTGAAATTTAACCACTTATGAGTGTCAAACTTCGTTCTTTATTCGACCCGTCCAACTTTGAAATAGTTGAACATAATTATTAAAAGTTATGTTTGCAAAAATCTTGTCATCTTTTAGTCATAACTCTCATTCCGAGTCTTTTGACTTTCATTCCGCGTTCCCGTCTCTTGGTTTACACGTTCGCTCAAAATCCTACCCAACCATCGGGTATCTTTACCGAAGTCATCATCAAAAAACCATTCTTATATGGTTTTTAGACGTCCTTTTAATTTATTTGGTCGTCTTAGTGAAATCCATCACTTTTATTCAGTCAAGTCCTTTCTTCTTTATTTAATTCATTTGACTTGTCCGTGTGAATTTCATCACTTGTGGCAGTCAAACTTTTATCTCTATGCCTTAGCATTCTCTTTAGTTGGTTTGTATTTTCATTTACTTTAATCTTTGTCCCTTCTCTCGGGCTTTTTTATTCTAACGTAATACGCTTCCGTCATCCAACTTGCGTTTACGTTTACTGTCAAACAACTTATTTATTTGATTCATTTGGGTACCATTTAAGTTAGTCCCATTCACCTCGCCCTTACTACATCGGATGTAAATGTGTCCGCTACAAGAAGTTCATGGTATCATATGCCACTACTTACTTGGCGAGAGTAAGCGATTAACACATGATACACATGACCTTTTTATAGTTTTCACATCACACCCTATGTAAGTAACACCTCTATTTATTTCATATCTCTGATTTCATTTAGTAAAACTTTATTTAATAGCAAAACAACAATCATTAGTTTTACTAGTTTTACATTTGAACATATAAAATGTTTTTCTTTTCTATCGAACTATTATATAATCACATTCGTTAATGTGATCGCTGCTTTTCTCAATAGTATTACATTGAGAGTTTTCCACTTGGATAATTACCTCCGTCCAAGTTTCCATATGAACTAATCCTATTATTTCTTTGTTATTCATCATCGTGAATAACACATGTTTCTATTAAACTTCTTTTGGAAATATCATCCTGAATAAATATCCTATTCAGGTTTTATCAAATATATGCAACCGTTATTCCCTACGTGATTGTTGCATATTACTACTTATGCAATAAATTTAAAATGTGCACCTGTAAATGCTTGCCCTAACGGGATTTCCATGTCATTAACCTTGTTCGCGATCATCACGTGATTTAGGTCCTTGGTGAGCATGTTCTGCTTATCATACTTTGGAACATTCCTCCTTCAAATCCGCAATTTGTTAGACTCCCACTATCTTCAGATGTGAGTGTCCTTCAACTAAAACATTTACAAGAGTTAGTAATATCACTTCAATAATTGCTCGTATTATATTACAAGGCTTTTCTACTATACGCGTCAACGTGCGTAATTTCATCAACTAAGTTTATCATTTTAGTTGGGCTAGCGTGTATTACGCGATAACCCTATGTATTCTTTACAACACTTTAACATGCTAAACCATTAACATACATGTACTTACCGGATTTGCGATCAAGCCTCGAACCGAACACTTTATTCTTTAACCATGAGCTCTGATTACCAACTTGTAACACCCTTACTATTATAAAAGGGTTTTAGTACTAAAAACGACAATTAGTTGTGCATTTACATATACACATCACATATAAAAATGCGGGTTTATTAAAAACTTTTACAACTTAAAAATTTTACAACAAAATGTAGTTGGGTTCGTCGTTTAAAAGTTACGACATAAGGCCATGCTGAAGCTTTAATCTCGTGTGTTCGGTTCTTGTCCGACGCTTGATCTTCATCCGGAAACTCTTGACATTCACCTATGACAAAAACCAACTTAAAAGTTAGCTTTGGTAGTTAAATAACATGTTTAAACAAGTCATATGGGTCAAAACAACAAAATTCAAACAATTTTCGGAATTTAGGGGTGTCGCACGACGCCATGCCCCATTTTCGACAGAATGTTGCAGCTTTGCTGCTGCATTTGCCCAGCTCCGTTTTCGATCGAAATTCTAACTTCAAAGCATCATAATTTTTTATCTAGATGTCTGTTTTACTTGATTCTTTTTCCTATGCGATCGTAATTTGATTCTCCATCTCATGGAGTTAAAATCCGACTTCTGAATTCACAAAATTTCAGATTTCAAGCTCTCGGCTTGAAATTCAATTATAACTCTTTTTGACCCGTTCATGATTTTATCAAACAAACTTGTTTGTCACCTTTAAAATATCATGGACATCACGTCATATCCGTTTACTATTATTCAAGGTCCAATTTACGGGTTTCTTATGTATTCTTAACCCGTTTTACATATCTACTCATTTTGACCCGTTAAGGGTATTTAGCATTTTCAAGCTTACATCACGCTTCTTTTTAGTTTACATCCTATCTCCATTTTTATACTTATCCCAAGGATTCAATTTATCAAAATACTTATTTCTAAACAACTCTTAAAGGTCGTTTGCCCGATTTACCCCTCAAGGGCTTTTTAGTCAATTTTAGTCCTTCATTTTGCGACGAAGGACTTTCGCTAATATTTGACCAAAATATCGCTTTTAGCTATAAGTCAAAACATGCGTACCTGGCCCGGGTAAACAAATAGACCTAATTTATACCTCGCTTCGATTATCACATATTCTATGGTAACGCAATTATCCGAATTGCTAATCGCTCCTGTTAACATAAGACTTGACAACCACCATTTGACACGTTTGGCCTATATAACCAAACATTTACATATGTAGCAAAACCTGGTTATTAATTACCAATTTTCCCATCCGACCCATTTTGTATTTTTCTTTCATTAGATCCCTTTTCTTACTTATTTAGCCCATTTTGGCTTATGCCATGAGTATCCTTTTAGCTTCGGTTGTTACATTTGTCGCATATATGGTTTATAAAATAAACACAGGCCCTACATAAAGGGTGTAAGTTTTACTTACCTTGCATCCAGTTATGCTCTCTTTTTCAAATTCTCGATCCGTTTGACCCGCTTCTTTCCCAAGCCTCCATCTAGCTTGTCAAGAGTCAAACTATCATTATCATTCACAAGGTGGTTAGATTAGTCATTCAAGATCATGACCTTCACACCTTATGAATCTTTTACCACTATTCTAAATGAACCTTATCATAGGTCGGTTTGACTTTTAAAAGTCAATCCACCAATTTACAAATATGGATGCACTAACAAGTTCACATGACTCAATTTAGGCACATTATCAACCACTTAGTGAGCATCATCTTTTGAGATGCCATATCAACTAACATGTTATCTAATTCATACCTCAAGTAACCATAAATCAACATGTAATTTTAGTCATTGTATGCACATATACACTTGAACCATCATAACCATGGGTTTAACTCATGTGTCAAAACCCACTTCTAATTGCTTATAAACTCTTAACAAAATCTCTAATTTGTTCAAGTAGTTCAATCATACGAGTTAATATGATGTTTATAAACACCAATACAACATCAATTTTGTCAAATCAACAAAACTCACTTAGCTCATACTTGATTAGTTGATTAATCACTAGTTTATGGCACAATTCTACAAGTTTGCATCTAGGATTTGTTCCTAGACTTGTACTCACACCAATATCACTATAACATTCAACATTCATACAAGAATTTCATTCATGCATGTTTATCACAAATTCAAAATATCACTAAACATCAAAATTCAACATACCGTGTGATCCCCCAAGCTTGGTGATCACGATTTTATTAAAAGCCCCAAATTTTAGCTTGATTTATCTTCGATTTTGCTAGATTCTTGTGAGTTCTAGGTCTTTTGTAAGAGCCCCATTTTTTTGCTCCTGATGCTAATCGACCAAACACTGTGTGTGTTTTGGTGTTTTAAATCTTTTACTTAATATCATGTTTTCACACTTGGCCCCTTTTGGTCCTTGTAGTTTCAAGGATTTTTTAAAGAAGATCATTAGTTCAAGTTTCTCCTTATGGTTTTACTATACAATTTACTAACTAGGTTGATATTCCTAGTTTCTTAGTGAGTTTCGGGGTATATAACCCGTTTTATTTTAAGTCCCGTTAACTCGAGTCTTTTGCATACTTTGTTTTCTCAAAGTATTTATCCTCCTTTTTAATTAACATCAAGTTTATTTATTTCCTAATATTTACCGGGTTAATTTTTACCACTAACGACATTTTACCCGTCATTACTATTAACGTGGTTTGATTACCAAACCCGTTTTTGGGGTGTTACATATGGTGTGGTGATGTGTGAATTGTTGTTTAGGAAGCTTGTAGTGGATTAAACTCATGATGATATCCAACGGAATCTGCTGGACTGGGTTGAAAAGTCTCTCAAAGAAGGGGATTTAATGGATATAACTGATTCAGATTTAAAGGATGAAATATCCTCGGAATTTGTTAACGAATTTTTTAGAATTGCTAAGAGATGTTGCCCAGGTGTCCAGAAGAGCGAGCTAGCATGGCTGAGGTTTTGGACTGTCTTGATCAGTTACAAAAGAGATTCAATAATTCATTGCATCCCATGGAAATATCAGGTGTTTCTAGCGCCTCTTGAGTATTGTGGACATGTTCTTTATATTTATGCGCATCCCTCATAGCAAGTGTGTGTATTAATGTAATAACTAATATATAATTAGGAACCACCAAAATATAAAACTACAGTTTGTAAATTTACCAAAAGACACGATGAAATAGCTTAAATCTTAACCTAAGTTTCCATGTTATTTTCTAGAGCTAAAAAGTAATCCACAGACGTTTTATTCCTTTTGCCTAACATTTAGAAGTCTGAACTACTATAATTAATTTTTTCTACAGTTGTCAAATCTAGCTTGCTAGCCTATGTGGCGTTTCCTAAATCGTAGGAGGAATTAATTCGTAACTTCAAATCGACATATTTTCCATGGCCTTTTCTATATATTTTGGAATAAACATCAATTTGCATGGTGAAGGAAAACTTTAATTTTGTGTATATTATATATATTTATTTTCTTGAAGGTGATTCAACGTTACCAAGCCCCGATATGAAGCAAGTCATGTGTCATGATTTAGAAAAAGCTACAAGAGGGTTTAGTAAAGAATTATAAATTGGTAGTGATGTGAAGGTTTTCTTAGGGTGGGTTAACCAGAACACATTAACCCCTTCAAACGATGTTTATGGGATTGCTGTTGTTGTTCAAGTCAATTCAAAATTCTATGCAGAAACTACTGAATGGCTGGTAGGTATTACCAACTGTAAAGTTGTACCTCAATTTACACCTATATGATAAATGCCAGATTTATGGATTGATTGAAAATGGTCATACTTCAAATCTTGAAGTTCTTTATGTCACACCCCGACCACGTAAAACAACAAAACGTGGCGGAAACGTCGGGGAGTGTTGTAACAGAATAATTGCTTCACAACCATGGATTAAACAATTTCGTTTTATTTAATTAAATGTATTACATTACATTGGAATTAGAAACAAAACATGAACAAATAGACTTTTATTGTTATTAAGTCGCTAAAGCCTCGTCCGTTCCTATGTGAGCATGCATCAATATCATCATCAAATATCATCAACAATGGTACCTGAAACACATGTGAAAATACGTCAGCATAAAAATGCCGGCGAGTACATAGGTTTTATGTGAGTGTCAGATTCATGGCTCGTTTTACATGTTGCAATACTTATTTAAAAACCTTATTTTGAAAAGTATAGTATTGCGACATAATTAACCAACTCAAATCAAGTTGGATATGATTTATAAAATCTCGTAGCCATGATTCTTAACTCCAAAACATTTTGTTTTATTAAATCAAATCGTAAAACATCTCGTAGAAACTCGTTAATAAGACTCGTATGGTTTATCTTATTCAGAAAACAAAATTGTGTGAAATTGTTTCAAAATCGTTTACCCAAGTGATCTAGATAACGCAACGATATATAATGTGTTAAAAGCACTTATATATAGGAAGTACTAGTGGCGTATCCACCATGCTTTTAACACATTACACCCGCCCCGTTACCTAATCACTTCCCTAACCCAATGGTTCAAACAGTTACAAATGGTTCACATAAATCAAATGGTTATGAACGGTTCACATAAATCCAACGATTTCAAATGGTTCACATACATCTAATGATTACAAATGGTTCACATACATCCAACGATTACAAATGGTTCAAAATGTAAAACAATTGTGCTAGCATGTTAAGTGAACATACATAGCAAAACATAATGAAATCATGTACTAATAGTGTACTAATGAACATAGCAAGTATATAATATGAAAACATGGAAAACACGAAAGTAACAAGTAGGCACATGTGTTTCACCCCAAAATGTTTGAAAAACAGTAAAAGAGGGGACTATGTACTCACTTGAGATTGCTTAGAAGTCTTGAATAACAACCAAGCAAAGCTAGAGGGATCACGGAATCAAACGGAACCTAATATAGGTAATTATGTAAACAAACGGACCTAAATCGGAAGATCTGATAGAATGAGGTTTCGTAAACCAAATGAGTATAGGAACTCATGTAATATGGTTTAACAAAGCCTACATACTAAAATGAAACCCAACCTAAGTGCTTACGACCCATTATGACCCGTTTAGGTAGCTTACGCCACTTTAACGCGTCGTTCGCGTAAAACGCGTTCGAAACGCCTAACTAGTCCTCTGACAAGTATTATATGCCTTAATATGTCTAATATTGTTGTCTAATCAGTTTAGATATCAAAAATTATATTATATATGCTTAAAATAAATTTATGCGCCAAAAAGTGCATTTTGGTCATTTACCTAAGGCATATAAACTACCTATCATACAACTACTTAAACAAAGTGACCATAAGGTATAACCTCGGAAGGTTATTCCCTATGCAACTATAGTCACCTAATGTGTTTGGTCGGATCCTAATGATCGACCAAACGGGTCGGGTTCGAAAGTATAAGCGGTTGTTTAGACCGCTTACCTTACGACCCTACATAAGCACTAAACCTAAACTGACGAGCTAAACATGTTAAAACATGTTTAACGAGGTTTGAAAACAGGCTTGGTATCAAAACAAATGGTTTTGATACCTAAAAGTAGTTTGGTTACAAAATACGCAAGAATACGTATTTTGGCCGAAACTACGACTCGCCACTATGCCTAGATAACGTGGTAATCAGTAGGTATAGTCATAAGAGACTACAACCATCGTGATTATGCTCACGTTATGAAGTTCAAACGAACTTCGTGTTGACCATAAACTGGGCAATGCAGAAAGTCAAACAAAGTTTGACCTTCATGCTAAAAACGCGTAAAAGAACGAAAGAGGACTTACAAAAGGTCCAAGAATGGAAATCTAGATCCAACTTGCTCAGGTATGAGGTGCTAAGCCCCAACTTAGAGCAAATAGATTAGATTGTATGAGTTGAAACAATGAGGAGCATGGTTATTTATAGGATTTCTAGGACCGTTAGGATCGTTCCTCGAAAACCGAACTTAAATCTGGACCGTACACATGCACCCATGGTTTTGCAAAACCATGGGCACCTTAAAAATAGCCCATAGTAAGTTATAAACCATGTGCAAATGAGGGGAACAGCTGGAACAAGCTAAAAATCAGATTTTCCATTTTGGTCCCTTTCTAAGATAACTATGGCAGATTGTCAATTTTGGTCCCTGAATGTGCAAAACATGGTTTTTGATGCATTTTTTGACACGTTTAAGCCACGTAAATCCCATTTCAAGGCTCTAAAATGAAGTTAAAATACAGGGAACATGAAACATGCTCAAAAATATCTCGGATGTCGGTTCGTTTGACCGTACGGTCGCGTTATTCGGTTAATTACGATGAAACACGAACGAACGCGAAAAACGGTACAAATTACGAGACAAATGTATTTTTATCAAGCCAATCACTAAAATAAAATATTTTAATGATTGCATAAATTTTTGGATGTCCGGATGTATTAAGAACGTAAGATATGCGCGAAAATGCATACTTATGCACTTTTTGACGCTTTTAGTCCCTATTGATCAAGAAAGTTTATTTTTGCGCACCAAACACCTCAAAGCCTTCTTCTAAGCTAAGTAAAGGATATTTAGGGAATATTTAACTTATGATCAAGTTCCAGAATGTTCGTTACAGTACAAATCGGCATACTTTCGCTGTTTTTCGAAATTATTCCTTGTAAGCGAATAAACTTGATTTCGCCACACCAAACCCTCCAAAACTTTTTTCTAAGTTATGTAGAGGTTATTTAAGGTATGTTAAGCATATTTCACTATTCCAGAGTGTTCGTTGCATTAAACTGGTTATATTTATGCATCATTGCGCGTATAACCTTCCAGAAAGCGATTTAAAGCTTGAAATCGAACATGAATTTATATGTGCAAACAATACACGTATTTTTACAAATCCCAAGTATGAAACACAATATTTCATAGATTTGGTATTTTTTTTATGGTCGCAGAGGCACAGGTGTCACAGTCTCCCCTACTTTAGGAAATTTCGTCCCGAAATTTATTCGTAGGAGTCTGTCTGTGACGCTGTGTTAAATAATTGCCTTGCATGGAATCTAGGGTGTTTATCTATTTATGTAGAATAACCCATCAAAAATTATGTAAGGCATAATCCTGTCATTTCTCTCAACGGACAATATTTAAAAATCAAAATGAAGGAAAAATCAAGGATATTCATTTCCCTCGATGGATATTCTTCAGAAACGAAAATGAACGGAATGAGTCATTTTCCTCAATGGGTATTCTTCAGAAATGAAAATGAACGAATAATCAAGAATATTCATTTCCCTCGATGGATATTCTTCAGAAACGAAAATGAAGGAAAAATCAAGAATATTCATTTCCCTTGATGGATATTCTTCAGAAACGAAAATTAATGGAATGAGTCATTTTCCTCAATGGGTATTCTTCAGAAACGGAAATGAAGGAAAAATCAAGAATATTCATTTCCCTCGATGGATATTCTTCAGAAATGAAAATGAACGGAATGAGTCATTTTCCTCAATGGGTATTCTTCAGAAACGGAAATGAAGGAAAAAGAAAAATCAGGGATATTCATTTCCCTCGATGGATATTCTTCAGAAACGAAAATGAATGGAATGAGTCATTTTCCTCAATGGGTATTCTTTAGAAACGGAAATGAACTGAGTCAACTCTAGACACATGACAAAACTTGTTGTGGTTTCTGTGCACCGAATTCCATAATTATGTATGCATCCATAATTACCTAATTCCTTGCAGAGTCCGCACAGTTTGTTTTGTAATGTGAATGGGAAGAAAATCAAACCTGTGATGAGTGTGACTAGACTATCATAGGGTCCTTTTAATTAGATCGACAAATGATCTCTTTAATTAGACCACCAAGGAGTCTTTTCAGCTATATCATCACATGATATTCCTAACCAGATTTTTGGATCAATCTGTTTAACTAGACCACTCAAGGGGTCTAATTATGGAATAGTACATTATAATCCAAGGGTCTTTACTATTACGTAGAAGCCCATTAAGGATTTAAGGTAGTACCTTTGGATATCCTACTATGAATCCCTTATACGAAGATATGGAAGATTCTACGAGGATTTGGATAGCAAAAACTTGGATCACACAAAAACATAAAAGGGAACACATAAGCACATAATCACATAATTGTTTAATTCAACCTTTAATTTGTTATCTTTGGACATGGATATTTAAAGCACACCAGGAATCCAATCCGTGGATTTCATTTGGCACTTTAATCATTTTCAAGAATCTATCTATGAAGATATGATGATCTTCCAAAAATTCGATTTTGTTTTCAAAGAAACGTAATATTCGAATTAAGGTACACAACAATTTTAGGATTTACGAAAATACCCTTAGGTACCCTATTAAGGATTTATAGTGGTACTTTGGGTATTCGTCCAGAGTTGTAACTTGCGCCTTGTACTTCGTTTCTTTGGAAGAAACGGGTACTTAGGATTTTCGTGGAAAACGCAAGAGATCATAAAATGGAAGAATTTTGGGGGTAGTCTGTTCTTCAAGGAATACGATTCCCTAATTGTCGGTATTGTAGGGGATATGTTGTTTATACATGCAACCACATAAATACATTGCAATGTAAATAAAAGATTTATTTATAAACAACGATAACAACTGTTTCATGGACCTTGACAACAAAAGAAAATAATACATAAGACGTGATTATTTCTAAACGTTGTTGTCTTCTAGTCGGTCAGATGCTTATCCCTGTGCTGGATTTGCATTAGCAAGCTTTGGGCAATTTCTTCCGAAATGGCCCATCTCGCCACAGTTGTAGCAAGAACCTGGTGGAAAACGAGCTTGAGCAGGATTGTTGTCAGCTTAATTTAGTGTAACTTCAGCTCGGCAAACTCTTGCTGTGTGACCTATAAGTCCACAAATTTGGCATTTGCGGCACTTCACAGTAGCATGATGATGAAGGTTACATTGGTTGCACAAGGGTGCAGTTCCGTTGTATGGCTTCCTAGCAGGGGGTTGAGCTGGTTGGTTGGGGGCAGCTTGATCATTGTGAGCAACCACGGCGAAGTTCTGGGAAGCTTTTCGCTTCCTTGACTTCTTGGAGGATTCAGTCTACTCATCTTTGGGTTTCGATTCCTCGATTGATTTCTTATCACCTTTTCGGAAAAGTTTACCTTTCCTGATTTGAGATTCAGTCAAGGTAGCAGATAGCTCAATGGCCTGCCTAACTGTAGTGGGGTTACTACCAGTCACAATGTCTTGTACTGGGTCAGGGAGGCCATCAATGTACTTTTCGATTGCCTTTTCCAAAGGCGTAACCATATTCGGGCATAACAGACTTAACTCTTCATAACGATCCATGTAGGCTCGATGCTCACCGCTATCTTGCTTAAGATTATCGAATTCCCTTTCCAAGGCCCTGATCTCGTGACGAGGACATAATTCCTTCATCATCAGAGCTCGAAGCTCTTCCCACGTTTGAACCAGTGCCACATCGGCACCCTTATCTCTCATCACACCATTCCACCATGTCAAAGCTCATTTCTCAAAGACACTAGATGCGAATTCTACCTTTCGCTCATTTGGGCATTGAACATGCCTGAAGGTGCTCTCTAGACTCTCGAACCATTGCAGAAGTGCAGTCGCTCCTTGAGACCCAGAAAACTTTGATGGCTTAGCCGAGTTGAACGTCTTGAAGTTGCAGGGGGCATTATTGTTGTTGAGAGCTTGGTTACATTGAGCAACGATGTTCGGGATTGCAGCAGTCATTTGCTGCGTAATGACAGCTTCCAGCTCTTCAATAGGTACCTGATTTTCGCGTCGTGGAGGCATTCTAAAAAAGGGGAAAAAGAGAGAAAACAAATGAAATGGCATTGCGTAAGATTAGGATGTTACAATTACCGACCAAAAATCATGGGTGACGGTCATTTGTTTGAACCACGAAGCAAACAAGCGACACACAAAGGCTGAATCAAAGTAAATAGGTCCTCATAATGTATCGCGAAGACATACTCGCCTACAAGTGGACACTCACCCCAAGAGTTCCCAGGTAAGAGTGACTGGTCCGATACTGTGGATTTGTATGAACACTCTAGCCTTAGACAGAAAGCTCAGGGTACAGGCATCCACCCTTCCAGTTTGCACGTGTTCACATTATTTAGCCCCAAACTTTGACGAGAGTTTGAAAACTTTTGAAGGTTCAAAACCTTATAATAAATCATCCTCGAACAGATGATTAGTTTTCAAAGCAGATTCGAAATTTGTGTTCTTATTGTGGTTGTTGCCTAAAGATACGCAACGGTATTGTTTATGACTAAACGCAAGTAAACTCACGTTAGGGTCCTAGGAAGGTTATAGACTAGGTCAAAGCATTACTAATAACCTAATTCCCTATAACCATGAGCTCTGATACCAACTTTTCTGTCACACCCCAACCACGTAAAACAACAAAACGTGGCGGAAACGTCGGGGAGTGTTGTAACAGAATCATTGTTTCACAACCATGGATTAAACAATTTCATTTTATTTAATTAAATGTATTACATTACATTGGAATTAGAAACAAAACATGAACAAATAGACTTTTATTGTTATTAAGTCTCTAAGGCCTCGTCCGTTCCTATGTGAGCATGCATCAATATCATCATCAAATATCATCAACTATGGTACCTGAAACACATGTGAAAATACGTCAACATAAAAATGCCGGCGAGTACATAGGTTTTATGTGAGTGTCAGATTCATGGCTCGTTTTACATGTTGCAATACTTATTTAAAAACCTTATTTTGAAAAGTATAGTATTGCGACATAATTAACCAACTCAAATCAAGTTCGATATGATTTATAAAATCTCGTAGCCATGATTCTTAACTCCAAAACATTTTGTTTTATTAAATTAAATCGTAAAACATCTCGTAGAAACTCGTTAATAAGACTCGTATGGTTTATATTATTCAGAAAACATAATTGTGTGACATTGTTTCAAAATCGTTTACCCAAGTGATCTACATAACGCAACGATATATAATGTGTTAAAAGCACTTATATATAGGAAGTACCAGTGGCGTATCCACCTTGCTTTTAACACATTACACCCGCCCCGTTACCTAATCACTTCCCTAACCCAATGGTTCAAACAGTTACAAATGGTTCACATAAATCAAATGGTTACGAACGGTTCACATAAATCCAACGATTTCAAATGGTTCACATACATCCAATGATTACAAATGGTTCACATACATCCAACGATTACAAATGGTTCAAAACGTAAAACAATTGTGCTAGCATGTTAAGTGAACATACATAGCAAAACATAATGAAATCATGTACTAATAGTGTACTAATGAACATAGCAAGTATATGATATGAAAACATGGAAAACACGAAAGTAACAAGTAGGCACATGTGTTTCACCCCAAAATGTTTGAAAAACAGTAAAAGAGGGGACTATGTACTCACTTGAGATTGCTTAGAAGTCTTGAATAAGAACCAAGCAAAGCTAGAGGGATCACGGAATCAAACGGCACCTAATATAGGTAATTATGTAAATAAATGGACCTAAATCGGAAGATCAGATAGAATGAGGTTTCGTAAACCAAATGAGTATAGGAACTCATGTAATATGGTTTAACAAAGCCTACATACTAAAATGAAACCTAACCTAAGTGCTTACGACCCATTATGACCCGTTTAGGTAGCTTACGCCACTTTAACGCGTCGTTCGCGTAAAACGCGTTCGAAACGCCTAACTAGTCCTCTGACAAGTATTATATGCCTTAATATGTCTAATATTGTTGTCTAATCAGTTTAGATATCAAAAATTATATTATATATGCTTAAAATAAATTTATGCGCCAAAAAGTGCATTTTGGTCATTTACCTAAGGCATATAAACTACCTATCATACAACTACTTAAACAAAGTGACCATAAGGTATAACCTCGGAAGGTTATTCCCTATGCAACTATAGTCACCTAATGTGTTTGGTCGGATCCTAATGATCGACCAAACGGGTCGGGTTCGAAAGTATAAGCGGTTGTTTAGACCGCTTACCTTACGACCCTACATAAGCACTAAACCTAAACTGACGAGCTAAACATGTTAAAACATGTTTAACGAGGTTTGAAAACAGGCTTGGTATCAAAACAAACGGTTTTGATACCTAAAAGTAGTTTGGTTACAAAATACGCAAGAATACGTATTTTGGCCGAAACTACGACTCGCCACTATGCCTAGATAACGTGGTAATCAGTAGGTATAGTCATAAGAGACTACAACCATCGTGATTACGCTCACGTTATGAAGTTCAAACGAACTTCGTGTTGACCATAAACTGGGCAATGCAGAAAGTCAAACAAAGTTTGACCTTCGTGCTAAAAACGCGTAAAAGAACGAAAGAGGACTTACAAAAGGTCCAAGAATGGAAATCTAGATCCAACTTGCTCAGGTATGAGGTGCTAAGCCCCAACTTAGAGCAAATAGATCAGATTGTGTGAGTTGCAACAATAAGGAGCATGGGTATTTATAGGATTTCTAGGATCGTTAGGACCGTTCCTCGAAAACCGAGCTTAAATCTGGACCGTACACATAAAAATAGCCCATAGTAAGTTATAAACCATGTGAAAATGAGGGGAACAACTGGAACAAGCTGAAAATCAGATTTTCCATTTTGGTCCCTTCCTAAGATAACTATGGCATATTGTCAATTTTGGTCCCTGAATGTGCAAAACATGGTTTTTGATGCATTTTTGACACGTTTAAGCCCCGTTAATCCCATTTCAAGGATCTAAAATGAAGTTAAAGTATAGGGAACATGAAACATGCTCAAAAATATCTCGGATCTCGGTTCGTTTGACCGTACGGTTGCGTTATTCGGTTAATTACGACGAAACACGAAGGAACGCGAAAAACGGTCAAAATTACGCGACGAATGGATTTTTATCAAGCCAATCACTAAAATAAAATATTTTAATTATTACATAAATTTTTGTATGTCCGGATGTATTAAGAACGTAAGATATGCGCGAAAATGCAAACTTATGCACTTTTTGACGCTTTTAGTCCCTATTGATCAAGAAATTTATTTTTGCGCACCAAACACCTCAAAGCCTATTTCTAAGCTATGTAAAAGATATTTAGGGCATATTTAACTTATGATCAAGTTCCGGAATGTTCGTTACAGTACAAATCGGCATACTCTCGCAGTTTGTCGAAATTAGTCCTTGTAAGCGAATAAACTTGATTTCGCCACACCAAACCCTCCAAAACTTTTTTCTAAGTTATGTAGAGGTTATTTAAGGTATGTTAAGCCCATTTCACTATTCCAGAGTGTTCGTTGCATTAAACTGGTTATATTTACGCATCAGTGCGCGTATAACCTTCCAGAAAGCGATTTAAAGCTTGAAATCGAACATGAATTGATATGTGCAAACAATACACGTATTTTTACAAATACCAAGTATGAAACACAATATTTCATAAATTTGGTATTTGTTTGATGGTCGCAGAGGCACAGGTGTCACACTTTATAGGGGCGTAAACAAGCCAATCCGCACATTAGCCACTCGAGATTGGCTTGCTAAAATCTCAACTCGAGCCGAGCTTAAGCCTGATTATACATAATTATAAATATACATGTAAATAATTATAACAAGATAAAAATGAAATAGTTAAATAATCGATGTATAAGGGCTCGAGGTTGAAAAACTAGCCACGAGTCGGGCTCAAGCATTAGAAATATATAACTCTGACGAGTTAAGTTTAAGCCTAGACAAGCTCGGCTAAGCTCTTTTACGCCCCTAGCTCTTTGTGTAGTGTTTTACTTGCAACTTTGTCTCAAATAGGGGCTTATTGCATGAAGAGGTAATATAGTGTCTCGGATACCAAAAAAGAAACAAACTCTCAAAGTTAACAAGTAATGAATCCGTAAATTATCACATGTAGTGTGATGAAGAGAGGGAGGGTAGGGATGGGTATATAGCTTGGAATACCGATACCAGGTACCATAACCGTCCTGGCCGAACAAAAATGGTATTGGTACTGGTCTATGTTTCGGTTTCGGTACTAGGCGGTATTCGTAACGATTTTGTTTCGGGAATACCTATCAAATACCAAATATAGCTTAATGAGTTAAATTAAGATAAGATATTGTTATGAATGCATCCATTATTAGTGACTATCCACATTTCTAACTCTCATGTCACATTTATGTTTGTATTAATGTTATAGCTTATATATAGTGGGTCATGTATTTTGTATGAGATACATCAATAAGAAATCTATCTCTCATTCTCCCATTCTTTTCTATACATTGCTAATAGGTTCTAGTTATTACATAACACGTTATCAGTATGAATTGCTTTTGAAGTTGGATTGTATCAACACAAGATGCCATGTCGTATCAACGTTGGTGAAAGAGATAAAAAGACAAAATTGTTGATCTGGTATGAAAACCCTTAATTGTTTTAATTTTATTTCCTCTTTTCTCATCGATTGTTGTTATGATAAAACTTGAAAATTAACTTACGCTTTTCTTGATATTTTTTTATTAGTTATGATTTAAGATTAAAATCATCATGATCAATATTGACATCATCCTTATTTAACCAGTATCATAATGTTTGCGTTGATCATACTGTAGAAAGCTAGAAAGTCTTTTAATATAATGCATCTAAAACTCTTCACAAAGTGATAGAGACGATACTGTTTGTGTTATATTTACATCCACTGTGTTATTCATATTGTTAATTGTAGTTATGTTTATATGTTCTGTTATTTAGTGTAAATTTATGTAATTTGCATGATGTAAGTGAACTATATGAAGTGTTGAGGTGTTATTATTCATGCATGCTACTTGAAACATAAAGCGAAACTTACATAAATGTGATACATTACTATGAACAATGATACATGCATACACACTAATCACAAACATATTTTCAACAAACCTTCTGTAAAACTATAACGACACCAAAACTCTAAGTGTAACAGTGTTTACAATAACATATTCCTATGTATACCTCATTACATTTACATAAATAGTCTTTTATTGTTGTTCTAAATTTTATACAACGAATTACGTTGTTGGGATTTCAAAGAGACATTACAAATTCTAAATCATTATTTGCTTTTAATTTACAAAATTTTATTGATTTTGGGATGACGTTTTGTGAAATCGCCGATAAATGATCTGCAAGGTTACTGAAAATTTTTCAATATATTAATATATAAATTTAATGTTGATTTGGTGAATGGATGTAACTATTGTTATGGTTATGAGGTTTGATTGGTCCATTAATTATTTTTTATTAGTATTTATACAATTTATGATGAACTACCAAATAAAATTTGTATTAAAAGGTGATGTCTAATAGTTCTATTTAAATATAATTTTTTAGTGCAATTCTGTTAATGAATTTACAATAATGCGCATGTTTATATGATAATATGTTATAATATGACAACTACTTAGTTAACTTTGTTGTATATCATTGTTATTGTAATTGTATAAGCCTTTTAGTTGCTATCAGATATTTAAATATGTGATTTGATTCTATGAAATATTTCTGTGGTAAAAGATATTATTTGCAAATTAACATGACACTAAAATTCTCAAGATGCCTGTTATATTTTCTTGAGCAACAAAATTTATTAGTATAAGAAAGCTCATTTACAGGTACTAAAGATTCATATGTTATTTATATGATTGATGCGTAGTCGAGTGTTATATATATTAGGTGTATATTTTAAGCCCCTTTAACACTTATTTTTAGCCAAGTTTTAAATTTATAAAACACGATATTTTACTAACACTAAACACACATATGGGCAAGTGCACCCATCGTGAGCGTAGTATAGTGTTGGCAAGATACCGAGGTCGTCCAAGGACACAAGAGCTTTTAGTACCGGTTTATCCTCAACGTCTAATCAAAATAAAAAGTTTAGAAAAATGTTTTAAACTAAGAAAAATAAAAACTAACTAAAAATGCTGAAAAAGAAAATAAAAAGAAAAACAGATAGACAAGATGAATCACTTGGTTCCGACTCGTATCTAGTGTAACCTTTGATTATTTCCACACTTTTGCACTATTTTAAGAGATTATCTTAGTTATTGTAGTAGGCCCCTCTTTTGAAGGTGACGTTACCCTCACCCCAGCAGTTTGAGTCAGCAAGGATACAATCCTAAAATGGTGGATTATTGGAAGATAATTAATTAAGTTATTAATGCAAATTATGGTAGGCCCCTCTTTTGGAGGTGACGTTACCCTCGACTAAGTAGTCTGAGTCAGCAGGGATACAGTCCTAAATAGCCGGGTTATAGTATTAATAGTAGTTAACTTATGAGGGGATCAAAGAGTTTGGACCCCCGCCATCCAATACCGTTAAGTATTGAAGGAGGTCCTACTAAATTTGACCCAGGTCCATTGCAGGACCTCTAAACGCTGAACAATGGCAAGACCTTTACCAAACCATTCCCTTAACCCCCGACCAGGTAGCCAACATACCTCCATATAGACCGTGGAGATATGAATGGTGAAAATCTTTTATTTTATATAGACAGTAAAATAATTTCAAGACACCACGGACAAACCATAAAGAAAGATCACATTCAACATAAGCAACTAGTTATTAAAGTCATTAATATGAAACCAAATAAAAAGTGCGAAAAGATTAGAAATAAAAAGTATTACACTAGACACTTTGTCTTCACCAAGTGATGTAAGAGACTTAGGCAAACATGGCCTTAATTGTCAAGAACTCTTACGATCAATCTTGGATCCCGAGACGACTCACACACTCTACGATGGACAATGGATGATGGTGGTGGATGATGGTGTTATGGTGGTGGTGGGTGGTGGGTGAAGTGTGAGAGAGGTGGTGTGCCAAGGGATGGTTTGAGCTTGAGCCAAGCACTTCTATTTATAGGCTGAACAGAAGCTCGGGCACGGCCCCGTGTCCACATCCTTCTCTTTCTTCATTTAATGCAGTTTTGTCTTTTTAGTTGACCACGCCCCCGTGTCCGCTGAGCACGACCCCGTGGTGCAGAAGAATCTTTGTACTATGCATATTTGCTGGATTGTGCGAATCTTATAGTTGACCACGGCCCCGTGTCCGCTGAGCACGGCCCCGTGGTGGGCAATAGAAGCTTCTACCACTTTGTCTTTTCTGCTGACACTTGGGCACGCCCCCGTGCTGGCTGAGCACGGGGCGTGTTCAGGCTTCTGATCTCTTGTTTTGCTTGGGAAGATGCTGTCGTGGGGTCAGGCATGTCACGTCTTGTTCCTTTTCTTGTATTTATGTTAGATTTTGATGTCTTTTTGCTTCTTTTGTTAATTTGAGCTCATTTAATCCTGAAAATACAAAAGGAAGACAAAAGCACACTTTTTCCAACATTAGTACTAAAAAAGGGTTAGTTTTATGCCTCATTTGATGAAATTTATATGTTGCATTTTGAACACATCAATGATCGAGAAAGTTGATAGTGACATTTGTTTATGTTTTAAACTATAGTGACAAATATGTGTATATATGATATACCTGTGATTGGCTATATCATGTTACATTTATGCATAAATTACATACATTTTATTGTAAGTGATGAAAAGATATATATCTTATTTTATAAAGTTTTTCTATAACTTGTTTTCTACTACGATATGTTATAACGTGGTGTATTATATAAATTAACTCTACATTATACCTTGATTTTATATGCCATCATGCATCATGTAAATATTGTTGAATAAAACAACGAAACCAAATTTGTGGTTTATATGCTATCATAAAAAAGTATAAATATGCTTAAATATGACATCAGAAGTGTCATACTCTCGTAATCTGATTATTAATTTATAAAAGGTCATAAGATTTATAGACCGATAATACTACATGACTTGGTCATGTAACGATTTCTCAATTTATAATATATGAAAAAAAAAAGATTGTCTTTAATATAAAACTGGATAAAAGATGTTCATTTGTCACACCTCAGATATGCTTATGAAGTAGCGATACCATTAACAAAGTATGAGTTTAAAATGATTTCATACCCATGTGACTGAACAAAGAATGAGAATCCATGAATGTTTTTGGATTCTATCCCATTGCTTAAAGTGAATATGATGGTGATCAGTGTAAAGGTCACGATCATGACCCAAAGAAAATTAAATTGATGCCACCATGAAAGTTTGTTATTATGCTCATGTGAATAATGAGATCAACCATGTTAATTATGTGGTGATTATACAATGATCGTTATAAAGGTCGTGATCATGGTAAATGAGAAAACTGTAATAATCCTATATTGATAATGAGATCAACCATGTTAATATTGAAATCAACCACCAGAAGTGACTCACTAAGGAAGTGATTATACGAGAATATAATATATGAAACATGTATAACATGAATGTTTGAAATAATAAGATACGGTTCTCTCATATTTTATGTATTGTATTAAACAAACACAAGTGCAACTAAAACATGATTGATCCATAAAACCTCCGATGAAGAATGAAAAGCTATAAGACTTGTTCTGGTTCTACTTCATTCCCTGAATTGAATGTGATTATATAACGATCATTGAAAATATCGTGATCATGGACATAATTGAGAAATCTGTAATGACAATCACTATAATAATGAGATCGGTCACCAAAAGTGTTATGATAGCCAAGTTGATAATGAGATTGACCATATCAGAATGATATGATAGCCAAGTTCAGAATTGTAATAATGTTCATAATGAGATTGACCACTATAAGTGACAAATTATGGTAGTGATTATACGAGAACAAAATATGAGAAAGGATACAAGTTATATAACACAATAGTTTGCAATGATAACACGTTGTTCTCTCACATAATGCAACTACTACACATACGATCGTAAACTAGAAGTTTATGTATCATGATTATTTACTTAATTGGCATGACAGGTTAGACCACACCAAGTCAATGATGATGTGAAACATAATGAAGAACTAGAAGATTCTTCAAGATAATATTTAGCATGTAATGTTTCCTCTCAAGGGAAATTATATATTTGCAAAAATAAACAAGGGTGTGTATACCTAAATATTCTGGAAGGGATTAAAGGATATGCAAATCCCAACATGATACCATTTAGTTTTTTTTTTTTTTCTAAATCGATGCATCGTCTAAATGGTTATCAAATCCACAACTTGAAGCTTGTGTGATTGTGGCTTAGCTAATGTGATAGCAAGCACATTAATCCATATTGGTATATTTATTTGATAATAGTGAATTTGATTCCAAAGTTATTAATGATCATTGGAATAAGTGTTATTTTTGAGATGATCGCTAAACATCTACTATTGGTTACAAATTCAATGATCATGAGAGGAGCAAAAGTTCATTTAGGTACATGTAATTTTATATATAGTACCATCAATTCACATCAAGCCAATAAGTTATAGTTCTCCCCATACAGTTGGTTTTTGGTCAAGAACCAAATATGTCTCATCAAAGATTTTGGTTGTGCGATATATATTGAAACTCATCCACCATACTGCACAAAGACAGGACTTCTAAAAAGTTTGAGAATATGTTGGGTATAAATAATCATCTATGATTAAATACTTAAAGCCATTAGTGAGAAATTCGTTTATAGCTCATTGGTTTTCACTTTAGTGAATGAATGTTCCCAACATTAGAGGGGATAACAAGCAGTTGGAAAGTGAAAAGTGAAATGAATTATCAAGTAATCTTGATCCTCAGACTATAAACTATGAACTAGAAGTTTAACGTATAATTCATTTACCATTATTAAAGAACAAATTACCAGACAAGTTCACTGACCTAAATAAAGTGACTAAGTAAGTCACATAATCAACTGCATTTGCTCCAGTTATATTTGTGTCCCAAGAGGACAACCACATACTTTTGTAATAAGTTTATTGCACGCGTAAAGCGTGGTAGACTAGTTGATTCCAATAATAAAATTCCTCGAAAATTGGAGCAAGTAATTAAGATGGTCAAGTCGAGGTTATAGTAATAAGAGCTCCTGAAGAGACAATAAACATGATGGTTCAAGAAGAACCTCAGGTACCTGAAAATAAAGAGATCTCGATAAGTTGTATCATGTCTAAGATATGTATGGAATCGAAATAAAAATCGACGTCGTTATACTTTTGTATATAATATTAAGAAATGATTGGCCAAAATGGAAAGACGCAAATAAGGCAAAGTTGAATTCTCTAATGACATGGAAAGTATCTGGACCAACAGTACATACAACTGAAGTTGTAAAATATGTTGGATATAAACGGGTCTTTTATGCGAATTATGTGAAAATCAAATTGAGTGATATAAGAAAAAAATGGTGGCACAAGAGTTTTCACAAAGACCTATGATTGATTATGAGAAAATGTATTCTCCAGTGGTGGATGTATTGACTTTCCAATATTTTATTAGTCTGGTAATATAAAGAGAGAATTGATATTCGTCTTATGAATGTTATGTATCACTTGATACTGAGACTTTACATGAAAGTCCCGAAGGATTAAATTATGTAGGTCATGTAAAGTAAGTTCTCGAGAACAATGTGATCATTCTATACATATTCTGATTTGAATAGGTTATGATTATTTTATATGTTGGATATAATTAGAACTCCAGATGAGTTTCTAAAGCAATTGAGTATTTAAAAGGTTAATTGACACATCTTAACGATGAAGTACTTGTGCACCAAGAAACCTACATAGAAAACTTGTACCCGGTGATTGAGATATCTCAATAAATAGTGTACACGCATGGTACAATATGGATTTTGGAGATAAAAGCAAGTGTTCATGACATTTTTGCATATGATATAGATATCTATGTGTTAAATGGGCAAATTTATGTAGCAAAACATCTAAAGAGTGAAAGCACATGCATATTTGGATAAGATGGAAAGAATTCCATCATGGATTGATAATGCTAGAAGCATTAATGATGTCAAAACCTCAAGAACGTATTATATGAAGTTGACAAAATACGTATGGACTAAATAGTCGAAACGAGTGTTGTACAACTCGAGATATTTGCATAAAAAGGGATATAAGTTTGATTAAACTAGCCATGTTCTATGTACATTCTACCTTTAAAAGTTCACTATAATCGTAATTTATAATGATGTCTATGCATCATTGAGAGAAATTGTCACGCTTTTAGAGGGAGATTTTTTGAATGACCTTGGTACGGTCTAATTGTTATTCGAACTGCAGTTCGAGTATATATGTAATTATATTTTACTGATCCCTCAAGTAAATCTAGAAGATGATGTTTGGATATTTTAGTATGGACATAGTTGAACCTTAAAGTATGTTAAAGGTTGTTAAGTCATTTGTTATAAGAAATGACTATTATCATCTCCTACCAAAGTAGAGATTCTCATTATAGAAGTACCATCGTTAAATGCATAAGTGCACTAATATGTTTTGCTAGCAATGTATGGTTATAATATCTTTCACTTGAGCTTATTGTCATGATATAACATTTGTCAAGCTAAGAGACATTGGAATGAGTTCAAATAAATATTTTAGGTATAAACGATATTTGATTATATTTTACTAACCCATCAAAACAAGTTGGGTTAGTCTTGTAAATGCTGGAATGTAACGAAACACAGTCGTGGACATATGATAATTTTTGGAAGGAGGCACCTAAAGTCTCGTTAGAAGATTATACAACATTGCTCAACATAAAGGATTGCACATTAATGGATCAAGCGACAAATCATTCACTACAAAAGCTTTATTCGACTTTCAAGGAAAATGGACACACGTCACTTAAAGGATACATGTTAAAATGAGGGGGGACTTATTCAAGTTGCACTCTTTTTCCCTTGACTAAGTTTTGTCTCATTGGGTTTTTTAGTAAGGTTTTTAATGAGGCAACATACTTGATTCAGAAGTATTAGGGGAGACAATACGCGCTGCACTCTTTTTCCCTTAGCTGAGGTTTTGTCTCACTGGGTTTTCCTAGCAAGGTTTTTAATGGGGCAGCATCACCAAGCGTATTAAAGAATAGTATATCATCATGTGGATAGTCAAGGGGGAGTGTTATGAATGCATCCATTATTAGTGACTATCCACATTTCTAACTCTCATGTCACATTTATGTTTGTATTAATGTTATAGCCTATATATAGTGGTTCATGTATTTTGTATGAGATACATCAATAAGAAATCTATCTCTCATTCTCCCATTCTCCCATTCTTTTCTATACATTACTAATAGGTTCTAGTTATTACATAACATATCTTTTATTTATAAAAGAAAAAAAACTAATTAATTACCTAGCAAATAAATGCCATCCGGATGGGTGTAGTATGGATTGCGGTACTAAACCAGTAAATTACAGAAAATATCGGCACCATACCATTTCTAAATTTCTATATGCTACAGTATTCGGTGCTTGTATTCAGTAGAGTTTGGTTTCCTTAAGAGGTAGTAGGTACCGGTACCATTACCATCCCTAAGGGAGAGGTGACTTCGTTGTGTCGGGTCAGGGTCTGAGAAGAGGAGGAGGAGGAGGAGGAGGAGGAGGAGGAGGAGGAAGAAGAAGAAGACTACGCATAATTTCTCTTTTTCTATGTTTTTTTCTTATATTATGTTTTCTTAATATTAAATAATGATACATGAAATAACTAGGAACTATTAAACGAACTGGAAACGTAATCTGAATTCGTTTAAAAAGGTGGTTTCTTTTTTCGACATTGGGGTCAAATTTATTACATTTTGGTGCTCGTGTATAAATACTTTACTATTAGTGTATAAGTACCTTATTACCGAAGTGTCCTAGGCTAGCCACGCCCTATCATATAGCGTTTAAACTATGTGATAGGAAACCTACTTAAAAAGCCGCTATTAGATAGGTGACATGATTTTTTCCCCTGTATTTTATTTTGTGAGTATTAATATTTTATTTTATGAATACTTTTCACTACTAGAAAAATGGTTATTTGTTACGGAAAATTTCAACGCAAAAAAATGCGTCACAAATTCCGACACCTTTGCAACGCGTTTTTGACGAAAGAAAACCCCAAGTTTTTTTAAACAAAATTGTAACACAATAGTAACAAAAACAAAAATAATCCTAGTTGTGTTACAGTTTTGTTACAAATGTGGCTGGAATATTTTGTTATAATTATTATTAACTTAATTAATATTTTGTTATAATTATTAACTCAAAATTCAATTTGCATCATGAGCCGGCCCGTCTCTCAATGAGCCCGCTCCCCTCCTCTTGAAGCCCAGTAGTGAAGTGAAGTTAGGCCTGGAGGAATAGAGCACAATAAACAAAAGGTCATGTTCCTCAACCGCGTGACATCCAATTCAAGCTACCATTACCATCTCCATCTCTATCTTCATCATCTCCTTCAATGTTCCGAAATCTTCAGGTACACTTCCAGATCTGAACGTTAGCTTTCATTTCAGCTTTCTTCCACAACTCGCAACCGAAATCTTCAGGTACACTTCCCGATCTGATTCACCTTTCTCTCTAACCCTAGCTCAAATTACACTTCGATTTCTATATATACACTGATCCTTTTGTGCTTTCACTCACAATCTGAAATCTTCAGGTACACTTCCACTCCGTTACGACGTCAAATTCGCCATCAAATGCGGAGTTACAGAGTCAATTTCCGGACGTCGTCTTGAAATCCGATCGTCCTGTTCTTGTTGTGTTTGTTGCTGGCTGGTGCGGTCCATGCCGGTTACCTTACTTCTTTTTTAACAAGCTCGTAACTGAAATTAGGTGTAATTTGATTTATGATCAGTTTGTTGATTTGAATCGTAAATTCGTAACTGAAATCAGGTGAAATTCGTTTGTATTTCTATTAATTAATGAATCAGTTTGTTGATTTGAATATAAAATCATAACTGAAATCAGGTGAAATTCGTTTGCAATTCGATTTATGATCAGTTTGTTGATTTGAATCGTAACTGAAATCAGGTGGAATTCTTTTGTAGTTCGATTAATGAATCAGTTTGTTGAATTGAATCGTAAAATCATAACTGAAATCAGGTGAAATTTGTTTGAAATTCGATTTATGAATCAGTTTGTTGAATTGAATCGTAAAATCATAACTGAAATCAGGTGAAATTTGTTTGAAATTCGATTTATGAATCAGTTTGTTGGTTTGAATCTTAAAATCAGAACTGAAATTAGGTGGAATTTGTTTGCAATTCGTTTGTAATCTCTCGACCCTTAAGAGTCGCTTCGTCTTTACTCTTTAGTAGTCGCTTCGCTGTTACGGATCTAGAACTATATCAGATTGTGAGTGAAAGCACAAAAGGATCAGTGTATATATAGAGATCGCCCAAAGGAGTGTGCAAATATTAGAACGAATAAAGAATTGGAAGATGATTCTGCTAGTGGTGTTGGTGGGGACACATCATATGGAGAAGATGATGAGAACACGGTTTCTAACTCTCAAGGATTACCTAATTCTGCCAGAGACAAGCACCTTAGATATCGAACAAGAGTATTTGCTCCAGAGTATGTGAACCTATGCCTAGTCAGAACACGTTCATGCTTAATGTTTAGCTTCCTCGTCATGCATCTTTTGTAGTTTCGTTCTTTATGCATATGCAAAGACTATATAACTTCCAATGATAATATTCTTGGAACCAAGTGCTTGAGTCTTGTACCAGATGCAGTTGGACAAAATCCTGCGCACTTTGACCTATTGTTAGCAAGAAACCAGCCAACCAATGAGCTGATATCTGGTGACTGGTTAGTCCTTCAGGTTCAAGAGCTCACATCTCTTGCTTATCAGGTGATGACCATAATCAACTTAATTATAATATCCTTTGGAACCACATGTTGCCACTATAATAATTCATGATTATAATATTACTCAGATAAGCACAATTCAATTTGAAAACATGCGGCCAATCGGTGTCAGGCTCCTAAGTACTATTCTGGACAAGGTATATATCTGTGATCTAATTAAAATAATGTTGTTGTACAACACTAATTACTGTTAGGCATAAAAATTTCCAGTGAATAATTACTGGAATTTAATATTTTATTGTATATGATTTTCAGTTTTGCAAGTTACCAGACCCTGAGCTCCCTGGACATTTATTATTGGAACAGAACCAGGTATGCTGCTGAGTATTGTTTATTTATTTCGATTTTGTTTCTTATTTGAATTGGTAATTTAGTTTAGAGTATAATGTTTTATTTGGTATGGTTTAATTTAGTTTACGTTTGTTTATGTTTGGTCAACTACGTCCATCTAAACAAAGAAGATTTTGTTGAGTTTCTCTTCGGTTTTTTATCAATACCTTTAGGAGCAGTAATTGGGACATTGACGAATGCAGTTCTACTTATGGTTGCATGGGTAATATCTTGGGTTTGTATAACGGACACTAGAAGTGGACCTTTTACTAGTATTTGAGTTTTAAGATAGTCCCTGTTAAAATCTCATTACCTGAGATCAATATCTTAAGCACAAGATGTTATTATTGCTAATATTTGGCTTCTTAGTTTAGTTTGGCTCTTAGTAGAGGTGGCAAGAAGGGGTGTGGGGTCGGCTAGAACACCATAAATACATAGAACACCAGGAAGCCACGTCGCTTTTGGCTCGATTTAGCGTTTAAATTTTTTAATAAATTGGGAATCTTCTATTTGGTTATCATGTTCATTTTTTTGTTAGGTATCATAATCAAGAGTATGTGGATGAGCAACATTGGCATTGTTACGAGGTTAGTTATTATAAAGGACTACAGTATTCGGCTGAAACGTTTTGCGTCTAAACTGAAACGATATTCGGCTGCAGGTCTTATATTAGCAGCAATAGGGGAGTTGGAAGCATATCTGTAGGCACATCATAATGGATCTATTTAATTTTGCCAAACTCTTTTAATGTCAGGTACTAAAGTTTTAACACCGTAGTTAATCGGCTGTTCCTATGATACCTACTGGTGTGAATTTCTAAAACAACATAAACTTAACACGAAATTCGCGGATTTGGCTTTTATCTAAATGGGTTAGGGTAAATTTCTGGTTGTATAGTGATTGACTGATATAATTGTCAGGTTGAGAGTGTTAATAAATAACAAGCCCGGTATTCTACTTGAAGTTGTTCAAGTTCTAACTGATTTGAATCTGGTCATCACCATGGCTTACATCTCGTCGGATGGCCGATGGTTCATGGATGGTAAATGTAACACCTTAGGCAGTTTTTGACATTAATAGTTTTTGGCTCATAGGAATCTAAATGTAACGCCGATGGTTATGAGGTTAGTTATTAATGTGAAACAACGAAACAAAAACAAAAATGTCACATTAGCTCATAGGATTTGTTATGTTTTTGACATTTTTGTTGCAGTTTTTAATGTGAAACAACGAAACGGAAACAAAGTTAGAGATGAAGGGGTGATCAGTTATATAAAAAAGGTTAGGAACTTTCTTGTTATGTTTTTATATCAATCTTTTTGTATGGGATGATGTTTTTGTGTTCATGACTAAGTTGATTTTCGCGTATTTGATATAATAATATTATGACAGGTACTTGAAAGCGACGGCTTTTATGTTCCGTCACTGGAAAGTTCAGTTGGGCTAAAGTCTTCTTTAGACTACACATCAAGTGAAATAGCTGGGGCAGACCGACCCGGGTTACTATCTGAAGTATGTGCCGTTCTTGCTGATCTTAGTTGCAACGTGGTCAGTGCCGAAATATGGGCCCACAATGCTCGGGCTGCAGCCGTGGTGAATGTGACTGATGATATGACGGGTTGTGCAATTGAAGATCCAGACAGACTTTTAACCATTAAAAACCGCCTTTGCAATGTTTTTAAGGGAAACAATGACTTGAAGACTGCGAAAATGACGCTTTCGCCCCCTGGTTCTATGCACCGAGAGAGAAGATTACACCAGATCATGTTTGCTGATAGGGATTATGAAAAGGTTGAACACTAAGACGTTACTGGATTGAAGGCAGAGGTTAGTGTGTTAGATTGTGTCGAGAAAGATTACACAGTAATTACCATGAGATGTAAGGATCGGCCGAAGCTGTTATTTGATATGGTCTGCACCATTACGGACATGCAATATGTGGTTTATCATGGAGTAGTACATACCGGGAAGATGGAAGCTTATCAGGTATGCTACTTATGCACAAAATTTGATATGGGATTTTGTTTAGAAAACTAACTTATTCATCGAAATGTCTTAGGAATATTATATTCGACATGTTGATGGAATTCGTATCAGCTCAGAAGCAGAACGCGAGCGGGTCATGAAGTACGGATTCTTGTGAAGCGTGATTAACTCACTTTGGAAGGTATTAAGAAGTTCTATTTGAATGTGGAGAAAGAAGACTGGAAGTATGAAACACTCTGTAACCATTGTGAGACGTCATGTTAGTTTGTGGTTTAAAAACGCTAGAACTTGCTTTATGTATTATTTTCGAAGTATGGTGAATTTAAAGCAGGTTTTTTACTCTTTTCTATATATTTTTTTGGTGATTTTTTTCATGCAATTTTCAGCAAAAAGAAAAAAAAACGAATTTATACAGAAAAAACTAAATTTTCCAGTTTTTGTTTATATTTTTTTTTTTTTGTAAATATTTCGTTACAAGTGCGTTGCAAATTCTTTAAGAAATGGCGTAGGAAATGCGTTACAAATAAATTTCCAACGCATATTTCCGTTGCAAACACGTCACAAATCTTATGCAAGAGTAATTAAAGAATTGTAGGAAATGCGTTACAAATTTCCAACACAATATTTCCGTTGCAAATAAGTTGAAATTTGCGTAGTAAATGCGTTGCAAAAAGTTTTCCACGGGGCTTTTTCCAACATTAGGTTTTTGTTACAAATGCGTTGCAAATTCAGATTTGCGACACATTTGTGACGGAAAAACTTGTTAAAAAGTTCCATTTTTCTAGTAGTGTTTGTATGTAACTTATAAAATATTTGTGAGTTCATGAACAGGAACATTTGGTTCATTCTAATATCATTAGACTCATGGGATGTTGCATAAAAGGAGACGAACATTTTCTTGTTTACGAGCACATGGAAAAATCTCTTTCTCAATTTATTAAGGGAGGTATGATCTTTCTAAACCATCATCTTTTATTTTGTTGAAGACTAAGGTAGCCATTTAAGTTGAATGATTTTGGCAGTTGAACCATTTTCTTTGAAAACCCGACTTCGCATTATGATAGGAGTTGCCAGTGCTGTGAATTATTTGTATACAACAAAAGACGTTCTTTGTCATTTCAAATGCAGTGGTATACTACTGGATGAGGTGGGTACTCTGAAGCTTTTTTGATTAATGGTAGTGATAAAATTTCTTATTGATTTTTGCTTTTATGCTATTGTCGTCAAAGTTAACCAATTATCTTTACACTTTTTTTCTTATTTTAGGACTGTAATGCCAAAATAGGGAGTTTTGGGTGGGGGAATCGTAGTGGTAATCTAGTTGGAAGAGGTGATAGCGTATGGCTTAATGGAGTTTTTGGTTATCTTAGTGCAGACTCTTACACAAGTAATGGTATGTTAATATAAACCAAATGACAAGATTATGCATTTTTGGATCAAGATAAAATTTATATTTTTAAGAGAGCAGTAATTTGTTTTCAATAGAAAAGCCAAGTTCAAACACATGCTTTATAAGCTATGATTTTGAGATCTGAACACCCATTCAATTTATAGGTGGTCGGTTTTTGAAGAATGACATCCATTGTTTTGGGTTGGTGGTATTGGAAACTATAACAGGCAAACTTTTAACCAATGATGATTTTAAGGACGACTTGAAGTCCTTGGAGTCGGTGATGAAGGCTAGTGACATCAAATCAAAGGAAAAGGGGCTAAAGAAAATAATGGATTCGCGTCTCAAAAGGCAGTTGCCCGATAAAAGATGTCATCAAATGCGCTATACTTGTGTTGAAATGTGTTGCAGTAGAACAAGAGGTTAGGCCTTCAAGGGATGACATTTTGCAGGTTTTGAAAAATTTAAGTAATGTTAATGAGTAATGGAAGGAAAGCTCGAGAAGCCAAACTATTCATGACAAGCTTAGAAATAAAAGTGGTTACTATGAGTAGCTGCAACAGAAGGAAGGTCATTGAACATCAACATATGATCGAAGTACAAGGAGCATTGTTACAGTTTGATTATGATCGAATTTATTGAAACCACTATATGTAATCATTTGAATTCACAAAGTTTTTTTCTATATAATATTAGTTGGTTTGCTAAATATTTACTTTTAATTTATTATTATTAATTAGGGTTTTGCTATTCACTCTGCAATCGGATCACTTTCATGATTTTGTTGATCAGTTGGTCAATTTTAGCACTAACATTGTGTTTAACTACTAATATTTTTGTTTGTTTTTTTTAATTGTAACAATTTCCACTGTACTATTTTTTAGGTTATTTAGGAATGTCTTTTTTTTTATGTTTTATAGATGTTTCAAGATTTACATACGTATTGTTCGATGGAATGCCTGAGTAAGATTTTAAATTTTCTTCCCTGTTGAATTTTATGGTACACCAAGAACGGAAGAGAAGTAATTACATATATATAGAAACGAGATCGGGAGAAAACGATCAAAAGTGTGAGAACGCTTCCTGACCCAACACGTGTCACGCCGCTTAGAAAAGGGCGGAGGGGCTTTTTTGTCCTTTCGTCTTCTGCTTTTCCTGTTCCGTTTTTTCCCAATGTTGTTTTAAATTTTGGTTTTTGAGATTTTTGGCGTTAACCAAATTCAATAATTAATGGCGTTTTAATGGTTCCATTGTATCAACATTTTGGCGTTTATGGCATTTATTCACAACATATGCCATTGGAGCCCAGAGCGGATGAAATCTATTTGAATGACGTTTTTGAAGGGGTTTTAAACAAGATGGCTCATTGTTCTATTATTTTTTATAAACATTTTGGCGTTTGGGTTATCTTGGCGTTTTACAATTGTTGGATTATATTTCAGCCACAGTAAAAAAAAATACAACCAAAGAAAATAAATTAAAAATGCTAATCGGATCTCTCTTCACAATATTCATTGTCATCAGTCTCTCTGTTCTTTAATAGTACAAGAACTGACACCAAAATATGGTGTTTTATGTAAAACTTAACAAACCCATCGGTTTGTTTATTTTGCATGCTCGTCTGTTGTAGTGGCTTTTTTGTGGATGTTTGGGAACATAGATCTATGACGTGTGGGTTGGTTTTTCGCTTTTTCTTCATGTTGATCTTCATCTTTATCATCATCCCACTGTTAAGTGTCATTGATCTCTTCTCCTCATCCAAGCCTTCTTCAAGAACAAAAAATACAAAATTCCATATGACTGACATCACTATATTTTTCCTGAAATTTTGTCCATCTCATGCAGCAAAATCTTTCTGATGTACTCCCTCTGATAACAATTCATTCAGTTTATTTGTTGGCGTTTTACAGTGGGTGGTATTTAGTAGTTGCTGGGATGTATCAATTTATAGGATGTCTTTTTTGGCGCCTAAATTAGGTGGTGCATTATTATAATAAAATATATTGTCTTTTCAGTTGTTGTTTTGTAATTAATGTTTTTGATAAGCTTTATCTCTGAAGTCTGTAACACGTCCCATCTTTTAAGTTTGGCGTTTTAGATTTTTCAGTATTTAATGATTTTGTATTTACTTTTTCTAGTTACATTTTCAAGTTTGCTTTTTATTTTTTTATTTGGGTTTTTTATAATAATTTTTCAAAGTAATTTTATTATAGTTGGCTGTTTTTTGGTGGCGTTTAACTAGATGATATCGTTTTAAACAAGGATTTTGGTTGTTTTGGCGTTTTTATTATATATGGCGTTTTTATTAACAATTAACTGAAAAGGAAAAAAAAGAATACATAAACAATTGATCTTCGAAATCTTCTTTGTCTTCAGTCTCTTTCTTTTCTCTTTTTTGAATCATGTTAACTGGCTGGTCGACTTTCGTATGATTCATTTTGTTTTTTTTGTTTTTCAAGTAGTTTTTTGTGTTGCTGTTTGGAAGCACACAGTCTGACATCAGCATCTTTTTCTTGAATATTTGTCCATCTCATGCAGCAAAATGTTATTGAGTTTATATCCTTCAGCCAACAATCTTGAATTTTTACAATCAACGATTTTTGATTTTTTAACTTTTTTGGCGTTTTACCGATAAAAAGAACGCCACGAAATAAGATCACCTTAAACCTCAAATTTTGATTATGCTAAAATCAATAATGTTTTGCTGTATGAGATGGACAACATTGTTAATCCTCGGTTAAGAAAGATAACTGACAATGTTGTCCACCCCATACAGCTAAACTTTATTGACAACAAAACTCAATAATGTTTTCGCATGTTTTGGCGTTATAAATTTGATGGAAGTTTAGGATAAGTCAATGAGATTTTACTCAATGAAATGGACTATATCCTCACTTTAGGATTTTGTCTATTTCATTGAGTGAAATCTTACTGACAGCCAAACTGAATTTCAAAAAAACGTTTTTGGGGTTGAAGATATTTGATGTTTGGGTTTTTTGGCGTTCCTAAGGCGAATGGGTTATATGAAATATGGCGTTTGGGTTTTTGTGTGTGTGTTTTAAGTGAAGGTCTGAGATGTATATATAGGATTTTTTTAGCGGTTTTTTAAGGCGGGATTTTACTATAATTAAGTTTGGCGTTTTATATTTAATGGCGTTTTACTTAGAATGGTCTGTGATTTTTGTTTTTGGCATTCTATTTCATGATTTGGCGTTTTATGTGAAGTAGTCAAAAGACCCTTTTACCCTTAATGAAGCGCGTCCACATAATAAAATTGATGTTATTTACGAAAACACCACCACGCCAATCTAGTCCATAGATTGTTTTGATCGGACGATCGTTAAGCGTTCTTACCGTTCTCACATTTTCTATCGTTTTCTCTAAATCCAGACCCTATATATATATATATATATATAGGGTAAGGTTCATGCGAGAACCACTTTTATTGCGATAACATCGAGAACCAATGTGAACACAACCTAAAATAGCTAAAAAAACCTAACACCCCCCCCCCCCTCAAGCTAAATGCTAAAAACTAAACCCCCCCCCCCCCCCCCCAAAAAAAAAAACCTAACCCCCCCCCCCCCCCCCCAATGTGAACCGCGAGAACCAATGTGAACCACCTTTATTGTGAGAACCGCGAGAACCAATGTGAACAAAACCTAAAATAGCTAAAAAAAACCTAACCCCCACCCCCCCCCCCCCAAGCTAAATGCTAAAAACTAAAACCCCCAAAAAACCTAAAAAAATCTAACCCCACCCCCCACCCCCAAAGCTAAAATGCTAAAAACTAAACCCCCAAAAAACCTAAAAAAATCTTAAAATTTTTTTTTAATATTTTTTATGTTAAAATCGCTACTTTTAGTATTAAAAAAAAATAAAAAAATTTTTTTTTGCTACTAAAAGTAGCGATTTTAACATTAAAAATATATAAAAAAAATTGTGTGTTTTTTAGCTATTTTTAGGCATTTTTGGTTGTGTTCACATTGGTTCTCGCGGCTTTCGCAATAAGGGGTGGTTCCTAACGGATCTTTGTCCTATATATATATGTGTGTGTGTCTGTGTGTGTATGTACTTAGGGGAAGGTTCATTGGGGAACACTAAAAAAGTGGGGAACAGCGGGGAACCGATCAAACGAATTCCGATTGGACTCATTCCAGCGGCGTTGGAACTGGCTCGTCGAACTCTAACTAAGATCTCTTAACCCTAAACGATAAATCCTGACTCCTAAACTCTAAACCCTAAATCTTATAAATAAGGCTAAAACCTAAGCTAAACCGTAAAATCTAAACTATAAAACCTAAAAGCTAAACCCTAAAGGCTAAACCTAAAGCTAAACCCTAAAGCTAAAGCCTAAACCCTAAAGTAAACCCTAACGCTAAACCCTAAAAGCCAAACCCTAATATATTTAGGGTTTAGGGGTTATGATTTAGGGTTTAGGGTTAAGAGATCCTAGTTAGGATTCGACGAGCCGGTTCCAACGCCGCTGGAATGAGTCCAATCCGAGTTCGTTTGAGTCGATTCCCCACTGTTCCCCACTTTTTTAGTGTTCCCAAATGAACCTCACACTATGTACATATATATATATACTAGTGGGAAACCCGCGCGTTGCGGCAGAGTCAACAATACGTCATTTGGAAAAGAGTAGAACATGCGAACTTGGGTTGGGATGAGTTGGGTTTGTTGATCAGAAAACCTTTCATAGTTTGTCCATTCTTAGGCTGTTTTCACGCAAAAACCTCCTACAAGCCCTAATTTTGACCAATTGTGACCCAAAACTACATGAGGCGCGCCTTCATTCCACGATGTGTAATTAACAGAAACCATAATAATAACAATAATAAGAATTATATAATGCATTTTTAGGATGTTTAGCATTAGAAACACTCTTTGGGCAACGTCCGAACATATTTGGGATATCATCATGGGGCATTCCTCTTCCATTGTCCTACAAAACATTTCAAAGCATCGGTCATCATCTGAACCAAACAAGAAACTTATTAACCTATATCCATGCATTACAAATCTGAAAAATCAATTAATAAAAGGTTCAGAGCAGGGATATGTCAGACCTTACAAGTCACTCTGTAAAACGAGGCCTCGCCTCGACCCTTAACGGCAGAAGTCGGTTCTTTCACTTTCTTCCCAAGGGCTGCATTTTTCGCCTGAACTTCTTGCAAACGGGCTTATTTGGCAAGCCGTTTCTAATAACAGAACAAGAAGTAGTGAAAAGCGAAACAACATAAGTGAATACAAGTTTTTTAAGATGTCTAAGCTGTTAAAAGAACTTATTGTTTCGAGTTTTTCAAACTTATTCACTAACGCGTACATGATTCAACTTCTAATCTATAATACATCAAGTTATCAACAATTCATTGTTGAAAAATTAAACTACAACTTACAAACCTCACGAGCCTTGTCGGTCTCAAAATCACCGTACAGCGCCTCATCAATTCGCTCACGGTCAATCAGACCAATCATGGAATTGAATTTGCTTTTATTAATCTCCTCACTGTCACACCAAAACAATATGAAAAACACACCTAAAAAGCCCTATGTGCTTATAGCCTTATACCATAAAAAATATACACACACACATATTTACAAAACCCTAGCCACTTACATTGTAACTTCAACTAACGGAAGCTCAGCAATGGACTCTGCAGAATCAAGTGCATTTTCAACAAGTTCTCTAACAGTAGTGTAAAGAGATTTCCCAGGCTGATATTCATCCAAACAAAACACAACTTGGTTGCTCAATTTGCACAATATATAAACAATCATATGTTTTCAACAAAGTAATGGAACTCACGTTGTCAAATCCGGCAATATTTTTGTTCTCCGCAAAAAATTCAGCCGGAGATTCTGATAGATGCAAACGTAAAAGTAAATTAACTGTGAAATAGTAAAATTTATATATGTTGAAGGGACTGCTTTTGAAACGTCTCTTAGCGCGTCAACATCTAATCCAAAATCAATTTCATCCAATATTGCCAAATCTGCCCCAAGCACCTTTTCAGAAATAAAACGATCAAATAACAGAAACAAAAATATAGGGTTCCTCAACATTATCATTTGAATTTGATTTGAAAAATATGAGAAACAAAATAGCACTTATTTAAGTTGACAAAAATAAGAAAGTAAAGAAACTACAGACATAAATTTTATAAATTGGAATGCAGACCGCGAGTTGTAAAATGTCATTTCGCTTCTTCAGTTTACAAGTTCTCAAAGTCTCAAACGACTCAAGTGTTCCAGCACAAATTACTTCACCACTTTGATCTATTATTTCACCACTTTGATCTGATGCCAAAGAAACAAACTGTCGAGATGACGGGGTTGTAAATGTCCTATAATTTCTATAAAGGAATAGATCCCATGCACGAACGGTGCCATCTAAAGATGCACTCAGTAAACAGTGGTTGCTAGCCATGAAATGAAGTGCGGTAACTGCATTTGTATGCTCGGAAAATGTCACAAAACAGAAGCCTGATGACACGTTCTAAACCTATACAAAAAAATCATTTTGTTAAAATACGAATATCAATATAAAAGCAAATGATGTAATGTGTTCTTCCAATCTAAAAAACGTATACTCCGTAACACATCTTGATTTTTTATTATCATCTGCGCTCGTAGCCAAAAGCTGCGAATTAG